>KN887621.1:46305-90298 GCA_000934455.1 Apostichopus parvimensis | reverse complement strand
TTCCACTGAACAAGGCTCGCTACATCTTCATTTCTCGCTTTTCATCCTCTACTTTATATATTCGTGTTCACCAGGTACGGCATATTTACTTTTGGGTTGTTACACCTTAGTAGTCGGGATTTGGAAAGTTTGTTGAGTTTAAAAACTGATTTCAGAGCTTTCCGTGCTGCCTGTGTATGAGAGTTAATGTTTTTTATCAATATATTGCATTTTCTACTTCTTATTACATTTCAGTTACCACAAATATATCTTAGCCTAAAGTTTGTTTTAACCTGCAAGTATATGGTTTTCTTTAAATGTACTGGGAAGTTTTTCAACTTGGGTCATCTTCAAAATAACACTTCAGGTCATCAAATAAATCATAAAGGAAATAATTCAGCGCAGAGGTTACTCATTTTATTGATGGAATGATTCATCACTTATTTACTTTACATAACACAAGTTTGCTGAACTGATGTTACGTCTGGAAATTTCACCTCAACTTGAAGTTTTCGGATAAGCTATTTTGACCTAGCGTGTAAATGCCCTTCAAAGGTGCATTTCTTGCTAACTATAAATCCTCATAACTTCAAGTTATCAGTAACGAGATGAAAAGAGTTTCTAATGAATATGAGAACTCATTCCACAATGACCGATTTAATAACCACCTTATAAAAGTCATGGCTAGAAGCTATTGTAAAATCTCGAAATATACATTAACCAGATATTAAGTGAAATTCATTAATTATTGGTAAGTTCATTATTCATGTTAATAGTTTCTCATTTGTGAATTAATCCTTTGGTGAAGCTTTACTTATTAGCGCTGCACAACGAACAGTGCATGTCATATCGGATTCAATGAATTACTATTAAAGCTTTGGACTAATATTCAATACAATTTATAGCAGGTTAACTTCGAGTTAGCTAAACAATTTACCGAAAGGCAACATACTACTGTATCATTGCGAAACGGAAAGTCTGATTATGGCACGGAAATCTTTTATTACATTTTTTCAGCCTTAATTGCAGTGTTTTGGGTTAAATGACCATGTTTGAAAGAAAAAAAATACATTAAAAGGTTTCAAATAGCATTACATTTTTCTTTTCTGAGAATATTAAACAGTTAGCGAAAGTGCATATTTACTTCGTATTCGCTATTGCCCTTCAAAATGCAGAAAAGGTAGAACACAATTAGTAATATATACTTCCTTATTCTAAGTCACAAGTGTAAGTGGTGAAATGGAGTAAACAGGATCATATCCTGGTTTTAATTGTTAAATCGTTTCGTTTTACATTTCTAAAATCGTGCGAAGTCAAATTGGTTTCAGGCATTACGACACATTTGTGTGTTGCGATTTGCAGTAATTGAGGCGATATGAATGTGACTTTCTGAGTATTCCCGAGTATTCTTAACTCACCTAACAAGTTATCAAGACCACCTGTACACAATGCTAAATCCATTCTTTATGTGGAAGAGGGAATTCAACGAAGTTGTATTTCTCGTCGCCAGCAAACGCTGATGTCCAAGGAACAATCGGAGGGCAGTACTACTTGACATTATACTTGTAAAGGTTATATGTAAAGTTAATGCTTCCTCTTGTAGTTATGGCAAAAATCGATCTAAAATGTATTTTGACCTCCAACCTTTGGTAACGGGATTTGCGAGACAATGGTTTATCCGAGGGTACCTTCTTAAGAAGTTTGAAGAACATATGTACAGCCGTGTAGGAGTTTTGACATAAAACTGCGCTAAAAGTATACCTTTGACCTTCAACCACGTGACTTTTAACCTATATTCCGGATGCAACAATACAAGTTGATGGTACTAAACATTCACATGTTTATTGGAAATTCCAGGTCAATTAAAGTTATGTAGTTATAATAGTAACTGAGATCAAAAGTCACTTGATCTAAGTTCAAATGTATATTTTTATTGTAGTTTTGCTGGCGATGAGATGAGCCTTACTTATGTTCTTATTGGACTTCTGTTCTAACCTAAACTGATATTCTACACATTGAGCTTATCATGCTAGCATGGGTTACATTCTCACATATTCCAACCAATGTATGCAGTTTGCCTTGAGCACCAACTTATCTTCATATAAAAAGTATGTGCTATTCAGAAGAAAAAAAAGCAAGAAAAAAATGAAGCAATGGGTGGCTTACATATATCTTCCATTTTGTCATTCATATCATAGTTTATGCAAGTAGAAACAAGTTAATTAGAGAATTGTTCTTTGCTAATGCATCACCTACATGATAACATATCGGGAAGGAGGGTGATACCAGTGGTCTTCTTCACTTTGTTATAATCGATATATGTACATCAAATTGTTATAAATATCTAATCGCTCCCATGTAGGAGATGCCATATCGTAGTTATATTGCTAGTTGGTACATTACAGCTATGTAAGTTGCCATAGCCACAATTGTTGTAGTTAATTGAGGATTTTACTGGGTAGCTACTCTCAGGGGTGCACCCATGGAGGGGTGCCCCATCGTGAGGGACGGGGGCAAAATGTATCAGTTTGTGTGGGTTCGTCATTGTGTGTGCCACTGTGTGGCAACACACAAACACTTCCAACTCTAACAGATACATGTTAGATTAACAATTTCATTAATATCAATCCAAGTATACACGTTCAAAATAACATCGATTCGTACTGTTCAAACGAGATTAACGTAAATATCATTCTGCTGTGATTTTTGCCTCCAGTTGCATAAAAATGTCTCCACATTCAACATCAGGAACTTGGTGCAGTGAGCATCACTTTGTTTTCTTTTTTGAGAGAAACTGTTGTTTTAAATACAACTATAGTATTGGATGTCTTCTATGCATATAGGGTTATCGGTAGTTGTCAAAACATTTCTGCTATCATCTGAAACAGTCCATCTATCTTCGTTGCGCTTCTCTCAATTTAATTTTAAAGAGTAGTTCCACCCATTGGCATGTATGATTCGGAAAGTGGTATCTCATAGAAACTGTTTTCTATTAAAGTTTCAAAAATCTGTGAACATGAAAAGAAATGACATGTTAGATGCCCATGAATATATTAAAATTTGTTTCTTAGTTCTGAAATTCTTGACTTAATTACAATTAATTGGCTCGTGGTAGGTTTCATTTTCGAATTCCATCGATACACGGTAAACACAGAGTATACTGTTCGACAAAGAATTTACATATTAACCTAAACTTGTTGACAGTACAATGGTTCTGACAGCTACGTTGTAAAATTGCAAGTTTGCAACGTTTTGTATTTAAAGCATTAGAAAATCAACTCTACGTTGTGTGTCTTTCGGTTCCTTTAAAATAAATAAATATTTTAGTTGGGGATTCCACTTACTACTTTGAATGATTCTTTAAGATGATGAATTGAAGGTCTAAGAGAACATGTTTGACTCCAACAATCAAATAACACCAAGTTTCTGCCAAAAGATATGTAGAATGAAACGTACTTTGTACATAATTACTATGCAACAGTGAAATGATTATCGACGTTTGGAATACAAACAATGTTTGCGAAAGTATTAAAGGTTATCCTAAAATAAAACATACAAAATGTTTAATAATAAAGAAATGTATCAATTTTAATTGATATGTTAACACCCCGCTATTAAGATGTAAGACAATATTTAAGTTATCCTATTCATATATTTAGTGTCAGTTCACTTAAATATTAACATGCCATTTCATCCAATAGAGCTGTGACAAGCATTTGGTTAAACCAAATGATAATTATAATGTTTCACCACTGTTTGTTGGAGTTAAATTGCTTATCTCGTAGTAGTGGTTTTGTAAAACTATTACATATTGTTAAAGTACCATCATCATGCATGATTCTTTTATTGACAATACTGGTCTACTAACTTTGCTAAAAAAGAGAACGATCTTCATTGATTTGTCGTATTTTCATGTGAATTATTACAATAATTTACAGGATTGATAATGAATTCGATGAATAAATGATAAACGATTGGCATGATATTAAGTCAATTTGGTAGGTAAATTATACCTCAGCTGTAAGTATCTTTGAGGCCAATTCCACGTCGGTGCTTGAACATCTTGACCGGGTTTTCTATCTTCATCTACTGGAAACGGATGTTCTCCTTCGGGAAAAATTGGAAGAGAATTTATAACAATGCTAGCTATTATCAGATTCATTTCTTTTTATGGGCTAGTGTTTTGTACATTAAAAAAAAGAAAAGAAAACTTTAGCAATAAGTTTGTTAATAGTAATACGCAGGAACTAAACAAATACAACACTCATTGCAGTACAATGTTTCTCTAACCCACATTATTTTGCGTATTAAGATACTATTAGCATAAACGTTGCTCTCTAAATCTCATGTAATGTTGTAGGTCGCTTTCTCAGACGATGTTATTATCAATAACCTTACAATAAGTCATAACACTTTGTTTGTTTTTCGAATATTCGTCTTTCTTGCATACACAAATTATAGCAAAACTATATTATGATAACGACCATAGCTATGGATATGGCCCATAAACATATTATATTTGTATACTTTATTTACCCATTGATAAGATCTCCCATATTACAACAGCTGTGGACCATACATCACTCTCTGCAGTATATTCATTACGGAAGAAAGATTCTGGAGGAAACTGGTTTAAGGAGACAGTATTCATCTGGCAAAAATATGAAATATGAAAAAGCTGTAACTATGACTGGCTTTTTCGTTCATATTGGCAGCATGGTATAGTTACAAAACCAAATGAGAAGTAAATATTTAGATGTTATCTGCTTTAAATTTGATTTTTGATTTTTATTTGTAGAAAAATAGGAAACCACCGTTAATAATCAGAAAGAACTAAGATGGAAATTGATCATCATTAGTCGTTAATAAACATGTGACCTGCAATAATATGTTTGTTTATGATGGAACGGAAATATTGATTAACTCTTATAAAACGTTCTGTGTGGTGACACTTTATGTAATGAAATGTTATTTCATTTCATAAATGACGTGGAAATATTTCATTAAAGTTATTTTCAAAACAAAATATTGCTAGGAATACATTAGACGTTCGAAATTGCTATTAGAAAAATTATCACCTGTGTTTTCTTTAGAGCTACTATCTTTGACGCATCGTCAGCAAGACAGAAATCATATAATTTACAGATTCCTTCCTTTGTGTATAGAATCTTCTTAGTTGATAACCCCGGATGTAAAAACTGTTAAAGTTAATTGGACCATATACAAATGACAAATCTGATATCGATCTTTCAAAGATAAGATAATACACAAATAATTAGTACAAACAGTGAACTATTATAACATTGGAAAATTAACAAAGTCGTCTTGATGTGATCAGGGTGTGATGTATACAATTTCTTTAAACTTTTACGAAGAGTTTCGAATGTTGGGCTGAATTAGTGGTGCACCAACTATCACACTTGCGCAAGCGTGAGAGTAATCCATAAATATGTTTGTAATAATAATAATAATAATAGTACAACATCTTTATATTTGGGAAACCATACTCATAAGCAACTATATTATTGATACATGAGTATACAACAGACTCACCCCATACGACTGCAAACATTTTATTCCTTCCACAATGGCATTGATATGTTTCATTACATCCAGTACTAAAAATGGACTGCTATGTGAACTCGGGTCACATGTAAGGCGGCTATCCAAAGTCTCACAGACAGTATGTTCAGTAACGAGGTAAAGGGTGGCTGTAAGAAAATCCTACTAGCGTGAAGCAGGATTGATGGTATAACATCGTGCAGCTCGAATGTTACGTGCACACATTTCCATTGATTATATAGGTATATCCTACGTCAGGGAGGCATTCCTATTCGTAACTGCATACAATGATTAATCCGATTATTCCCTTCACTGGTGGTTGAAGCTTGCTTTTAACTTCATTATTCTTGAATTCTGACATGACGTTAACACAATTGGTGAAGTAACAAGTAGACGTTTGTCATGCCTCTTAATAAGTTGCTATATATATACTTTGAGCAGAGGGTCATCAGTCCTATGGTTCGGCGTTTGGCGGGCAATTTTATTGACCGTAGCGATTACTTATCAAATATAGATTTAAACTAAAAAAACATGATCATGGATATTTCAATAATTATAAAAGATGATCGGAAGGGATATAGTGATTTCAACATTTCTGTAGCCAGAAAAGTGATCATATTGTCATATGTTAACCAAAACGCTTCAACAGACAGTAGAATAGCGGTCCGTTATCTAAATCGTGTTCTACTTGACCTTAACAGTATATTCCTTGTATGATATTACCAACAACAACAAGTATTGATGTGAAACTTATGCCTCTACAAGAGGAGGATAACTTACTTTTGTCGACTGCTATTCCCTCAATTCTCGTAAGAAGATCGGTCGTAGGTAGATCAAGTGTGCGTTTAACAAATGCATTCCAATTGATGATTTTTTTCTTCATAACTCCCTCTAAAGCAGAAAATGGGATTATAAACTCAACATCTTTTGGGTCACACAGGCTTTTAGCAAGAAAGGAACATTCCTCTGTAAGGTAACTGACTTAGAAATAAACGAATTGCATGTGGTATTAAAATATTTGAATTCACTGTTTACATTCCTAGCCGCAATACTTCAACACAAGCGGTAGGTTTTTGTTAACATTTTTACACTTGAAACACATGAGTGAACATAAAGGGTTTCAACAATCATGCTGCAACCTACCTGCGATTGTCGTCAGAACCGCGCATTTGTTGACGTCACTGGACATTTTTATAGTACCCATCCATCTATTGTATATAGTTCCGACCTTTATAGTTAATAAGATGCAGAACTCACTCTCACTAAATATCCTGTCCTTTGTCCCTCTTTCCTCTGCCGCAGAGTAATAATCTGTAAAGCAGAATTAGGCGTATGAAGCAAATACATGTTCATATTTGTTTAAGAATAATTAAGGCTATATATAGGTAATAGGTAAAACTACATTAAGGTATAACGGGTATGGCAGTGACAGTATATATCAATAGCGATATGCTTTGTCATAATATATTTGTCCTACAGTGTTTTTTTATGTGAAACATATTTTTTACATGCAGAAGCACCAATTGGATCTCAATACTGAACAGAACGGAAATATATAATAATATGTACCCCTTAAATGTATGTGATAATAAATATAATTGTGTTTCATGGAACATGCTCTTTGTATTATCATATTTTCAAATACATTTAACAATACAATACTACGTTAGCATTTATCATTAAGTTATTCACAATGCTTCAATTAACATATTAAGATAAAATCAACTTACTGCGTTCACTGCCAATAGAGTGGATGGAATTGCTTTCGTCGCTCGGAATACTTGGAAGATCTGATCTGATAAGAAATAAAGAAATGGAGTAAAATTGTCATCGCGTTATTTTTCCACATTGAAGAAGACGGTAACAAAGCTTATTGGAAGTATCTGAAGATACCTTCCACTACTAAAAAGCTAATTAAACAAACACATTTAAATTCTTACAGTATGCAAAATTACGGTTTTGACACGGTAATTCTAACAATATAGTTCACGTAATATGCCATAACAAATAGAAATAGAAATTGTTAGGTATGCAATAAAATAAGTTTATCAGCCCTTTAATGAACTTATTCAGACCATATACGCAGCTTTCTAAATTCAGCCAATATGAACCACAACTTATATTCCTAAAAGTATTGAATTCATTTTGCCTAAATCTTGTAGTCCTTACTTCTGTTTGTTTTGGAGACTCCCTTGTAACGGATTCTGTAAAACTAAAGTAAAGACAGAAATGTAGCAGTAAAGAAGATATCAAAATAGTAACGATATGTATATGATTTCTAATATAAATTAAATATTTCTTTTTAACTTACGTGACTGGTCAGCCGGAAAGGTGTTGAGTTGCAGTTGAGTTGTACCGCCGAGGGTTGTATCTGAGTCTCTAAATGAATAACATGTATGTTTGTTATTGTTGTGGAAAATCCAGTTCCCATAAAATATATAGTATATGCACTTTTAACTTCCACTCCAAAAGCATTTGCTGAGAATCGTTTGCAGGTTTGAACATTGAATAAATTAGTCTTATAACTAAGTATATATTTATTACAAATTGCACATCAAGTTAAAGATGTATATTATTCTAGAACAATTGGTCATTTTACAGAGCTATAGAATGGATGAACATCTAGTCGTTATAAAATAAACCATAATTTACGTGAGCACTCTAAGCCAATGTAATAGATATAATTTATCAACATCAGACTGATGAATAACCAACCGATATCGGTCAATAATACAAAACCTCTGTCAATGTAGAAAAGTCGACAGTTTAGAAGTATGTTAACAATCATACAAAACAAAATGAACATCAAAAGCCTTACGTTGACAAATTAACAGACGACGAAGCTGCAGAAAATATAGAAATATTAAAAGTGTCAATACGATAATTATTCTGCAATTATTGGATCTTGAACGGATCTATAAGCAAGCATTAAAACATGTCATTTTAAACAACCTACAACCAGGTATCATTATATACAGTCACTCTGGATAAATCGTAAGACTACTTCAAATTGGTGGTTTTCATTTGTTTATAGTTAAGTTAACACAACTTAACTTATGATATAGCATACCATATCGATGTTAAACAACTTAACTTACCTCTGATCTTTATTGTTATCTTATAGGTACATAAAAACAAGAAACAGAGTAACAGAATAGCATTACTCAGTATGATCCATTGAAGATATCCTGTAAAGAAAGTTAATAATTTCAATGATATCTTAACAGTTTAAGGAAACATATTGATACATATACATGTCATATACCAGTTAACATCCTCGAATACAATCATGGACATGTTGGGCATTAAACTATTTTCACATGATAGTGCCTACTCTTATACAGAAAAATAAATATACACAAAGTAAAGTTGAATGACGTCAGAGGTTCGTTTCACTCCTATTTCCGTGTTTTACAGGAATAACTTTGGCGGAAACAAAGTGTGATTATTAAAGTAAGACAAAACAAACAGTATCAAGACTAGATAGTTTATCAATAAATTCCACTCTGTATCATTGTTGCTACTGATCTACCATCCTTAATTAATCTATTGGCATTACATAAATAACTGAATGAAAGAAAACCTGCAGTTAGTGGTTCTGTCGTTGGCCTATCTGAAAGAAAATTGAGACAGTTTGGCGGAAAATTTAAACATATAATACTCTTTAGCTGGTTAATTTCAAGCAAAGCATTGGAAGAAACGACACTTTGTAATAACCGACTTTTAAATTCAATGAGAGGTGCTAATTTAGATGATAACTCAATGATCATTTCATAACGAAACAACACGGCAAAATAATACAACAAACAAACAAACATAAATTAATATATTATATTGGTATTAATAAATTCAAAGCATAAAGATATCACTGATACATATTTTTGGGAGCTCTTTAGCCTTAGCATAAAATACTCATGGTATCCAAACCTGGAATTGTTGGTTGTGTTGTCGACTCGTCTGAAAAGAAAAGCAGAGAATAAACTATTTGTTGAACTATTTTCATCACTCAAGTTATACAAAATGGGGATACGTGCTCTTCAAAAAGTCACCATCACAATGGGTTATATATAGTGAAGGATGACTTGAGGAAGCAAATTAACATTGATATGTTGTAGACAGTAATACACCAGTGCTATTATTCTAAGGGTGTACTTTTATACCATATTATATTATATGTTTAACAATTGAAGTCTATCAATAAAAGAGACTGACTGAACGACAGATGGTGTTGAATGTCACCCAATTTAACAAATTTAACATATTCCTATGTGTATTTCTTGTAAACCGGATACATAGGGAAGTGTTATAAACACTCATTGTTAGGTTTTTGTTTTCTTCTTATAATATGAATATATAGATATCTGTCTATATAACGTGGTGAACGGATTTTCTTTTTAGCTTACCAAACGGAGTAACTGTTGTGGTGACAAATGTTGTGAGATCACATTCTCCGTCTCGTCGTTGTGTACTCGAACATGTGATATTCTCTTCTTTCAGCGGTTTTAACAAAACGAACGATATTCTTCTGGACGTATTTGTGGTCATTGCCATTTCCGTCACAACTTCATTGCGGTCATTGAATGATAACACTGCTGTAGGTATTGCTCCATCCGCATGGCAAATGACAGTCAAATTCTCTCCAGCAGAAACATATTTCTTCTCGGTTCTTTCTCCATTCAACGTAATGTAAAGCTGTGGGAATACTGTCATCAGCAAAAGAAACACACAGATAACAGTTTCATTTATTAGGTATCGACTAACTTTTTTATACATACCTTAATATGTAATATTATAATCTGCGCTCGTATAATGTATAATTAATACGATAATTGTATATTGCATTCGAATATTGTGCACAACAGACTGGAAAACAGATAATTCTCCAGTTAGGAGGAAAACGTAAAACAGTGAGATATTACTAAATATAATCAAGTGAACAAATGTTCACCCTATGACATTTTTTTTTTACAAAAAACATGTTTATAATACCGACTAATATTCGCTCTAACATTTACAAAGTTGCGGGAATTCCATTCAATAATATTTTGTTTGCCATCTCTTTGCTTCTTCGTGTGCTGTGATATACGATACTGTTAACTTACCATAGGTATAGAGTGACACTCCCACATGATACTCTGATGATATCACACTTTTGCCATAGCAGGAAATCGTTTCATTTTCTTGTGTTGGTATATAATGCAGCAAAGATTTTGAATGATATATTTGTGTATCACCTTCTGTAACATTAGTTTTTGTATAAATTCTATCGCGATCATTTATACCCCAGGAAAGGTTCACATTCGGCCTCGCGTCCCAAGCAAAGCACGTTATCACCACTAGTTCATACTGGGGAACCCAGAAGTAAGATTGATTAAATGAAAATTCGTTGATCTTCAGTGACATCCTTGGAGGTACTGCGTAAATTAAAACAAAAAGTTAAATAAAATTACCTACAAACTATGTTATTTCTGTGAAGGATTTGACAAAGATGACCATTTCTTCCAAGTTTGACAACTTTGCTCTTGTCAAAATAGTACACGATGACTCTCCCCGCCTCCCATTTACGCCCCTCCTACTAATACATGTTAAATAGCTTATCTACGTTGAATGTATATAACTTAGGTTCTTTGTGAGACAATTCAGATGAAGCTTGTTATTATGTTAATATTTTGTTTAACAAGTTTGATGAATTGTCTGTATTATATGGTGGAAATCATATTAAATTAAGCGCACCCTACGTGAGTTAAATTCATCTATTCACAACAATAACAATACTAAAATACACACTAACTCAGCATAAACACCCTTAATCGAGTCAGTAATTTTGCTGTTTATACTTGCACAGTTCAATATATATTTTTTCAACTGTCATTTAAATTGCTGGTTTAGACATAATAACTTACAAGAAAATAGATAAAGAAAAGTAAATGAAACATTGGAATACATAGTTTTAGAATCTACGACTTTTAAAAGTATCCATTCGTCAGGTTCGTGAAATCGATTCATAGATTCGATTCCATCAGTTGCTACTTAAATTTGCGTATCGAGTTTATTTGCGAACAATCATAAATTTTAATATAGCCTGGTCTCCGGAAAAGATTAGAGGGTACGGTTAATAAGAAAATATGTGAACGTTCTTATAGACTAATTCTTCGTGTTCATATATTTACTCTGATATTCTTGAACACTTACTCTAATGCTTTGTCTTCACCACATTTTTGAACTGCTATATGACACTTGATGCTGTGATCTTTTAATAGGTGTGTACGAAATGCATTTGCAAAGTAATGATGTTATCATTAGCGTGCTACGATAATTGAAGCTGTTTGCTTACCATAAGTATAGAGTGACACTCCCACATGGTACTCTGAAGATATCACACTATTGCCATAGCAGGAAATCGTTTCAATGTCTTGTGTTGGTATATAATCCAGCAGAGATTTTGAATTATATAGTTTTGTATCACCTTCTGTCACATTTGTATGTGTATATATTCTATCGCGATCATTTATACCCCAGGAAAGGTTCACATTCGGCCTCGCGTCCCAAGAAAAGCACGTTATAACCGTCAGTTCATACTGGGGAACCCAGAAGTAAGATTGATTAAGTGGAAATTCATTGATCTTCAGTGACATCCTTGGAGGTACTGCGTAAATAAAAGAAGTAAACATTTCTGTGAAGAACTTGACAAAGAAGACACTTTTTTCCAAGTTTGAGAACTTGCGTCGCTGTTGTAAAATTGTACATGGTGACTCTCAACCCCCTCCCCCTCCTGCAACTACGTGTTAAATAGCTTGGCTACGTTGAATGTATATTACGTTAACTTTTGTTGAACAATTTTGATAAATTGTCTGTATTACCCTACGTGAGTTAAATTGCATCTACTGACAATAATGTAATACACATTTACTCAGCATAACCACATCAATCATGCCATGAACACTTGCTGCTATTATTGTCGTTACTGACTACATTCTTGATAATATGGACAAGGGTCAGATCACTTGTGCTGTGTTTTGGACCTAAAAAAGGCCTTGATACAATCAACCATGAGATTCTTATACGTAAATTATCATATTATTGGATACGGGAAAATTAGCTGACAAGATTTTCTATTTTTTGACAAATATAGAACAAACTACTATTATTGATGGGGTCAACTCTGATGCAAGACCTGTTACAATTGGTGTACCCCGGGGATCCATATTATGTCCACGTGTTTTATCATTTTTATGAATGACCTTCCTAATGTAGTTTCGAATTGTAAGGATTTTCTTTATGCTGATGATACTGCCATCATGTATAGTTCAAAAAACGAAAAAGATATTGAAAGGGTAATAAATTTGGACCTGAAAGCTGTTTCTGATTAGATGAACAATAATAAGCTGACACTTAATGTTTCCAATGTGTATGTATTTAAATACCTTGTAATGTGGTTCGACCAGTTTCTTAAATGGGAAAAACATATTGACAAAATTACTGCAAAAATATCACAGAAACTGGGTATTCTAAAATGACTTTGTTGGTGTGTTGACCAGCATACACGTAATACTCTGCACAACGCTCTAATTGTACCCCATATTGAGTATTGTTCTGCCTTTTGGATAACGGCGACGAATAAATTGGTTGGCCGGGTTCATGTTCTTCAAATCGTGCAGTTAGATTAGTCCTGGGAATTGGGCTTCAGGATGTGCATGTTACAGATATGTTTGCTGAATTGAAGCGGCTGAATGTCCGTCAACGTGCATTATATTTCAGGAATATTCTAATGTATATATGCGTCCACGGCCTGGCTCCAGATTACCTTACTGATAATACAATTCTACTGAGAGATAGCCATTCGTTCAGAACTAGATCTAGCTGCTTACTCATGTTTAACTTGCTCCTATTAGATCTGGTAATGGTAAAAGGTCCTTTAAATTTTCTGGTGGCAGGTCGTGGAGCAGTCTTCCTACAAATTTGAAATGCTTGCCAAATGTTAATATTTTTAAACGTAATATGAAAACTTATATATTTTGTTTAGATGTCTGATAGTTGTTTGTCTATCTGTTTGCTGTCCTTTTTGTGCTTTTGGATGTTTACCGTTTTTCTACTACATAATATTGCATATGTATTTTGTATTGAGCGCTCCTCTAGAAAGCAGTGTCTCTGCACTAAACATGACTACCCTCATTAAAGTTGACAATAATAAAAGTAAAAATAAATCAGCTTTCGTGTCATATCTAAATTGTTTTGTTGAAAATTACCGACCGACGTGAACTACGCTTACACCGTACCAATACATTTGTCAATGATCCAACACACCGATATATTAAAAGGAAGCAGAAATTGATCTTTGTTCCCACATAACATTCCATTTGTTGTATTGATATGTGTGTGTAATTGAAGAGAGTCATGTAGCAAGAGTGAAACGTTCGCAAACCGGATTCATCACCAAAATTAAGTGTAAAATAAATGAAAGCATGCAACTCAGAGTAGCCGAGGCACATGCAAAAATGAAGCTTGCACCCGTTATTACTGGGAAATATAATAATGTAATTGCATGAAGCCTCTCGACTTAACATTTTTTTTTGTGTGTGAATAGTCCTTGTTGTATAATTAAAAACAGGGTTAAGTGCAACATCGTATATAAACAATACGTCAACTGTTCTAATTATATGTCACAAACGAAACATCCGAAACAAAAGCGCACGAAAACCCAACTTACTTGCAGTTTAATTTTCTTTTTCTTTACTATCTAATTTTCTCATATGTGTTTTGTATGAATAAGCTACACATGTTGTAATATTGCGGTTTATAATTTCAAGACCCAGTCTGTAGTTATAAAAGAAACCACTCTTTTTTTGCTTAACAAAAAAACAGTTTGTCAACAGGTTCTTCGTCTATGTCACATACGTAACTTTCGCAAAAATAGAGCAAGAAACCCAATTTACTTGCAGTTTTAGTATTTTTTCTAACCTCGTTAATTTGTTTTTCGTATCAATAAACAACATATGTTGTGATAATGCGTATACCTATAACCTAAAGCTTCAAAACCCAGGCCTGTCTTAGGATGGCTTTAGTTATAAAAGAAACAGGTCTTTTATGTCTTTGTTATTTCTTCAAACACAGAAATGATGTTCGTCTGTGTATAATATAGCGTTTTAATCATAATGTTGTAAGATTAATCTTCTATGCCTTGAAGGTTAAATCACTCATGTTCAAAATTATTAACAAAAAAAGATGCGCCGTTGACCACCATTCCCGCAATGAAAATAGTCCAGTCATACAATATGTCTATTCATATTTATTATCCTCGGGATGGTTAGTCAAATATAGTTTTTAATTATTTAAGATACAGTCAACCCAGTCATTTGAAATATATTGTAATTTCTGAGATTGGAATTATATTTCTTTCGTCATTGAATACAAATGGGTAGGAAAGTGTTTCTTAACCAATGTTAAGGACAGTATATGACTTTATCATCAATATATAAATATTGCGACAGAGAATAATGTCGTCGATTTTCCAATTTGACAAGTAATCAAAAATATAGTCATCATCATGCATACTGGTCTTTTCCCTACGCAGTGTTGCGTCCACTGATTCAAGGAATACTGCAAGTGAGAGTAAAATAGTTGTGAATAGTAGACAAGGAGTATCGTTAACGTAGACCTTAATAACACGTGATCAGTAATCAGTCGTAGCATTGCTTTTTTATCTTTATGTGCACACTACATGTATCGAAAGCTATATTGTAGTAAAGGGCTACATCATGTGAAACTGATTACAATATTCTGAAAGTAATTTCGTCATTTAGTCATTACAATATCCATCTAGCACGCAACATATGCGCATTATACTATCCAGACTGAAAGAAAGAGATTAATGGCATATGTATGATAATTTAGATACATGAGTACTGCATATATTATGGTAATACCAACTATAAACCTACCAAAAAAAATTAATAATAAATGCTGATTAAACTGGAAATAAAGACGACTGATCTGAAGTTTTACATTATCTAATAATAGGCATATTAGCTTATTTTTCAAAATAGTAAAATCTTAAACATTTTAATTCATGCATGTTGTTGTGAAATACGTTATATTTGTACTCCGTCAATAGAAAATCAATCTGCATTACTTGTGTAACAATTCTTAATAGGAAAAACAGAATTATTCTATAATATTCCCTATGTGTATGTTTTTATATGACCATGTTTTCTCAAGTGAACCTCTATTTTAACAGTACTTGATATTCCACAAAAAGATCGCATCGCAGAAAAAAAATTGTGTCCAAACGACTGTTTGATTTTTGCTGAAATAAAAACAAGCTTAGAACTATCAACAACTGCTGTAATTACAGGCTTATACAATTTAGTATGTTAAATATCATCGAATGAGTGGTAAGCGATACCATTTCTCATTCCCATGTATAGCAAACAATTTAGGCAGTTCGTGTTGAACGCAATATGTCTTGACATTAAAAGGTATGAGCAAAAATAAAAAGCATTAAAAAAAATGTATTGGGCTGGAATTAGTATCCTCCGTGTTTTCATCCAGTAGATTTTCCCATGCTTGTAGAACATTTGCATTCAGTGGGGAATTGGTACACGATGATGCATCAACTGTCTGGTAACATATTTTAAAATGGGGTACGTAAATTTAAACGTAATGACATGATGCACTTAGAGTAGCCAATACAAAACATAATATGTATTTTCTAACGTAAAGGCTAAACTATTAAGTTGGATTTTACTGGAAAATAGGAATTTTGAACGCATGTACACTTCCAAAAGTGAGCATTTCGCTTGAATCACTTGAAGTGATACATCTCATTACAATCCTTTGAATTTCAAAACGTTATCCTTAAAACGCAACTCCTTTAAGTTCTGATATTTAAAATATTTCTTTGGTCGAAATACGATTCTTAACATCAATGAGCAACCAAACGTCTCTGTGCATTATTTAGAATACTGAATCTATTTTACATACGCATAATTGAATACATAATACTACAATATAATGTCCCGTCGTCTTTTCACAACATGTGAATTTGTTCTTACTTTATTGGTCACTAAATGTCTGAAATGACATAGAGCCCGAAATCCCAATTTACGCTTCCTTACTTGCAGTTTTGGGATTAAAAAAAAAAATATCCAATTCCCTAATTTGCTCTTCCTATGAATAAGCCGATTTTATAACAAAGTGGCTTATCGCTACAGAATAGATCAAACCCATTGTAGGACGTCCGTAGTTTTAAGAAAAAAGGGTTTTAATTTGCTACTCATTTTATAAAAATAAATGGTCCAATTACAGTTTTAACGTATACAAACTCGTTATTGATAGAATTTTCTTACCATAAGTGGAGTAGCTCACATTCAACCGTTGTTCTGGGTAGTAGCTTAAACCGATACTATGACACGAAAGATTTCCTGTTTCTTCGGCTGTTAGCAGTGCAAACATTATCCTTGTGTCAAAAGTGGTGCCGTTCAAAATTGCATTGGTTGTAGTGTTGCTATCTGATGATATTTCTTCATTATCCACCGTAATAGATAAATTCACTGCAGGTCTGCCACCAGTAGCGTAACATGAAACAGGTATGGTTTTATTGTAAGGTATGTAAAGCGTATCTCCATTATCATGGTATGAATGCCCGTCTACAGTCAATGATAAAGTCGGTGGAACTGATGGTGACAAGAAAGACGTTTAAAGAAAGACAACTGTTAAGTAAATACAAGTAGACACTTAATATGATTTTTAGTTATAGCACGAAACAAGAGAAAGATTGAATATTTAGAAAAATGATTTTCGCGCTTGGCGATATATCATATCTGGTTGATCGGAGAATGAATTAAACTAGTATGTATAGTGTACACTGTTTAACAAGGACAAACCGTCTCGTAAGCCAGCTACTCCCAACCGCTCCATCCTCTCCTCTTCAATAAGAAAAATCAAAACAAAAACCAACCCTACAAAACGACCTGGGAATGATAGATCAGTAGTGTCCTTAGTGACATACGTGACGACACAAACTATTACAAACCTTCCACGTCTAAGAAAAACGTTAGCAAAGTCTCGTGGTTCTTGATGCATTCGTACTTTCCAATATTCAACAACGAGATCGGCTGGATGTATAATGACTTATTTTGAAGCAAGTGCAAACTCTCGCTCAATTCACTACGCAATAATATACCTTCCAAAAATAGAACATCTTTTTGAAATTTCCATACAATTGTGTTATCTTCCTCAGTGAGACAAACATTAAACAAAACAGATCCATTAACCGCTTTTCGGTAAGTCAATACACCATCTGGGATTGCAGCATGGGCCATGTTAAGCATAGCAAACACTTGGAAAGATACGTAGATAGTTGCTTCCATGTTACTTTTCTGAAATACTGTTTGATCCAGACATCATTGTCTTAGCATGGAGTATAATAATGAGTATAATTCTAACAAAGCGACGTTATATTAACGTGTACAGTCACGTGTACTTACTAGGCTACGGATGCCGATAAATTGTCCGATAGAAATGATCTGAAACCAGCTTAAAAATGTACAGTTACTTCTTTATGACGCCACTGAAAAATGATTTGCTATTTGTTACCCCGTTTAAGTATGATGTTTATTCGGATCCGTCTAGAAAGATACTTTTGAAGTACGAACAGTGGAATTTCTTTGACTAGAGTTACAACTTATCAGGTGAAGTCACTAATCGTTGCTTGGTGTGAAGAACACAGTTAAACATTGGTACCTAATGTTGTTATAAAGAAAAAAATCGTCGCATGTGACACGAGAACTTCAGCTTACCCCGCTACTTAAGAAGTTTGTACGGCTGCCGAAGGTGGCTGTTTGAATTACTTCGATAATACATGTTGAGAGCATTAACCTAGTATGGTTTTCACGAGAACATCCAAGTCAAGTCAAGTCAAGTCAATGAAATAATAATAACTAAGATTTATAATGCGCTAATTATAAACAAAATAGTTGTCAAAAGCGCTAGTTGAAACAAAAACAGAAGCGATTGAATAGAAAGCATAAGCTTATTTTGAAGCAGAAACTCTTTCATTCATATTTTGCTTGTTCAGTCTTGAGTTACATCATTTTTGTGAAGATTTCCATGGAGACTTGTTCTCTAAAACCCGTTGTAACGTTATTAAAACAAGATAATCACATGTCGCCACACACTATGTGTCTTATCAAATTGCAAGAAAAATCAGAAACGATATTGGAATTTACTCTGTTGTGTAAGTTTATTATATCATTTATCTGAAGTGATTGAAAAAGAAATTATTTTCAATTTGTTAATTCCACTTTATATTGCATGACTGATGAATCACGTAGAAATAACTAAATTTTGCATTTACGGATGATATAGTGACAAATGCCTAAAATATTCCTCATTCTGCGTAACAACAAGCAATAAAGGAAACAAAATCTTTACACTTTAATCATAACATGAAAAGTGCAACAAAAAAGGAAAAGCCTAAAAAATCATCACGTGTTTACCAGAAAGTAATAAGGATACCGTCTATTGTTGATTAACCGGATCGCGCAATTGAGAATATTAGCATAGCATATTAGCATAGTAGGCGGAGCGCGTGTATTACGATACTTAGGTACTTAGATGATACACGGTACGCAGTCAGCTACACGGGCGAAGAACGAACTATACGTGCGTACGAATAATGCACGTACAAGGTCTATACACCTGCGAGTCGAGTGTCTCTGCTCCTACTCAAATGACAGAAGAGTTAATTTAAGAAGTCATAGTCGTCTGTCCAGGCTCTGAAAGTAATGCATGTTGTCAATTGTTAAAGGAGGTTATTCAACAATTTTATAAACGCAAGTATTCCAAGTTAGACAGAATTACATGCGGTGAAAGTGTCCATTAGCTATATGTTGCATTTAAAAACCCGCCGTTTGTACTGAAGGTTTTTTCCAGTTGGTTAGCTGAGTGATCAGTCCCATCTTTTCGCACCTTAGTTGAGCTGCCTATTCGTCCAGTATGCAACTTATCACACAGCTAGTAGCTAAATCACTATTAGATCAAGGCAGACATGTCAAGGTGTGAACAAATCAACTCACAAACTCACCAGTCTGTTTGCAGGAGAGATATAGTCTCAGTAAGTTGAGGTCGAGAGAGCTGAAAATGCAACCTATGGTTAATGGACTAATTCTTGTCATGTTAATTGGCTAGCCAAATTAGCCTACATTAGCCTATAGTGTCATTGTCGTGTATACGAATGTGTATACGGTATAAATATTGAACTAGGAAGAATGCTGAGACCGTGTATTTCGCCGTGTGTTTCAGAAGCGAAGCCTTGGAAAGTAAGGGCTATTTGCGTTGTACGGCAAAGAGGCAAATCATTTGTACGTCTTCATATATACGTTGTTCATTCGACTTTGAAATTGAATTTGATTTTATATACGCCTGACTTAAGAATTAACTTTAAAAACTTTTTTGTTCGCCTCTAATATTTCGAGCAAGTGGGGTGTGTTTTTCCTACAGTAACTGCTGGGAGATTTGGTAACAACCATTCAATAATCCCAAAGTCCAAAACAACCTCAGGTCAATTGTCTTTCAGTAAGGGAACTGAAAGCATCATCACTGCATGACAGCCTTTGACAGGCAAGCATCAAAGACTAATTGGAAATTGAACTTCAACCTCTTTAGTGCGAGCTGTCATTCATCATATTGCCCAATGTCACTACCGTTGTGTATCTGGTATGCAATGTGAATTCCTTATGAGTTAGATACCACTTATTCAATCAGATGGTCAAAGGCAGTTAACAATTAACAGTACCTAGTTATGTCTGCTTTTAAGCTGTGAACCTTTTTTTTATCTTTCAGTCACTATTCAAGAATGAGCAATAACTAATGGTTTGCCACCCGTTTAAAACCTTCACTTGTAAATGATACATGTAAGTAGTTATGAATGATCAATGAGTTCTTAGCTCATGCATCATTCATTTTTTATGTGTGTGTGTGTGCAGGAGAAAATTCCTGTTAATACCTGTTAAAATTTCAACTGGTTTTAACTGGAACCATCAGGTGCTAACAGGTACCTGTTCACGACAACTGGTTTTAACAGGTATTGCGACCAAAACCAGTTCATACCAGTTAATTACCTGTTGCAACAGGTAAATTACCTGTAAGCTGTTAACAGGTACCAGTTGGTTTTCACAGGTACCTGTTAAACCAGTTGCTTTCAACAGGTAATATACCTGTTGAAAACAACTGCTTTAACATGTACCTGTTACACCAGTTGCATTCAACAGGTACCAGTTGGTTTTGACAGGCATCTGTTAAACCAGTTGCATTTAACAAATACAGCAACTCGTTTAACAGGTACCAGTTGCTCTAAGCAGGTACCTGTTAACCTGTAGTGAACAACAGGTACCTGGCAAGTTGAAACCGGTAAATTTTCGACTATTCCGTGTTAATTGGATCATAACTGGTGTACATTATGTAGGCCTACTTGTACTAACACAATTTCAACATGCAAAACACAAATTGAATCATTGCTAGAGGCTAGAACATGAAATGGCTTGACAAAAGAAGGTGGACCGGGTAATATTGGGCTCCAATGGCACAAACAAATAGTAAACTTTAATAGAATGAGGGTGCTATTGTTATGGGTTGTAAACAAGAAATTTGTTTGGACCAACATTATTTTGGACCAACATTTTTTGGGACCAACATGTTTTCGGAACCAAATTTTACGGACCAAAATTGATTCCCCCCAAAAAAGTCGGTCCGAAAAATTTGGGCCCCAAAAAAATAAGTCCCCCCCAAAAAAATTTGGTCCGAAAAATTGTTGGTCCGAAATCATGTTGGTCCAAAAAAGTTTTGGTCCGAAAAAATTGGGTCCGAAAACATGCTGGTCCAAAAAAAATTTGGGTCCAAAAAATGTTGGTCAGAAAAAATTGGGTCCGAAAACATGTTGGTCCAAACAAATTTTGCTCCGAAAAATGTTGGTCAAAAAATTGTTGGTCAAAACAAATTATGAGTCCAAAATTATTTGGTATTTAGCATAGAGACGTCGGAACATAATAGGGATGTCACCCTTCCTCCCGTTAGATAGTATATGATTTAATACGTAGCAAACACCTGCATTATTTTGATGTGATGAGACGAGCTCGCATCTATATTTAGATCAGTGATTCATAGTCTATGAAAGTTAGACGCATATTGCCAAATCAAGATGAAGATAACAATAAATAATTTATAAGTTATATGATGATTCAACCCTTTCTTATTTATTGTTGTTTAAATTTTTAATATAAATTGATTGTATTTCAAATTTTAAGTGACACGAAACTCTCAAATTGGGAGGTCTAAGACAATTTTCTCCATTTTTGATTATCACATTTTGTACGAGGTTTAAGTTGACCTTTGACTTCAACACCATATTCAATTTCGAAAGCGCGAAGCAACGCAACTCGCTGTTTGCAAAATAATTTTTGTGAAAATTTCTAAGCAACTTTCAACTATAGCTCACCCAAGAAGGTCTATAGAAGAATGGAAGTATTTACCGACATCATCGGCCTACCTGTTATTCCTTAAACTTGGAGGTAAAACTAAGTTAATTGTTAGGCCACTGGCACTAGTATTATGGTGAGTGTTACGCTACGCACACTACGTGTAACCGTTGTTAGGCTGGCGTTTCGCAATACACAAGTACAATGGCAGTGAGTAGCCTAAGCTTCTACTGGGTACTGCAGTGCATTCTCAACGCCAAACTGTGCATTCTAAACACCAATTAACATTGTGTTATGTGTGTATTGGACTAGATTAAACAGTGGCACACAATCTTCTAATTTATTTCCAAACAAATGCTGGGACTAAGTCTCAATAGTTTACTTGAAGCCTACACTCATTTGGTAAAGATTTCTTGAATTTCCCAAGTGAATCTAAATGGGTAGGCTATGTGATATTGAATAAAGCAATGCTAGACCTTCAAACTTAGTGACATTACAGTAGGCTGAACAAATTATGTTGGCTAGTCACCGGTATTATATACTTTAGTAATACTACTACTAGTAAGACTAAATCAAAACGACCGAAAGACAAACTTAGTGTGACAAAGTACTGATTCTTCTCTAGCCAAGGTCTAAACAGACTTGTTAAGTAAGCAAGTAAAATAGCAACTAAAAACGATTAGGCCTATACATAATTTGGCTTAGTGCATTTGTGTTTCTAAAATTTTATATTTTTAGATCATAAAAACAAACAAAGATTTAGCCCATGTTTTATTATCTCTGTAGTCTGGGCATTTGATTCTGGTTGCAATGATGATGACACTCTGGTTCAAATGGTCAGCTTTATACAGTCTGCTTCAAACTTTTGGATTCTTTTTTTAGACTATTGTGGAAGCAAATCTCACATCACTTTGTGGTGACAACTTTATTTCATTTTCTTCAAATGATGACTACTTCTGCTTTGCTGTTTCCTTTTCCAGGAAGAATTGAAAAGCTAAATATCCAGGTCAAGGGTGAGGTTTCCTGTGATGTACGACACCAGTGTGGAGGCAACACCAGAAGAGGAGAACAGTGTTATATACGGCTTAAAGACAGTATGGTTTAAGATGACATATTTGTACCCTTTGCAGGACAAAAGAGTTTATCCGAGAGTCCAAAAAGCAAAGGAACAAGTGCCATAGGGAAAAAAGATGGAAGAGTGAGTTTAACTATTGTACCCAACTGTGTAAGTTATAAGTTTGGCCAAATTTTAACTGATTTGGGATGATTATTAACATGATTAACATGATAATTAAGCTTTGAAAAATAACTTGGTGTTATACTGTGCAAAGCTAATAATTATTTGGTAAAGCTGCTATTCCTGGCTTATAATTTGAGGGACCTAGATTTAATGTTTACCTCCCAATATGTTATAAAATATTTAATGTAAATGTATGTTTATGATAATGTGAGTTATCATGTGCTATATCTGTATATATGCTTACACGTATATCATATTTTCTGTTCACAGGTCAATATTGGTGCAGATTTTTGGCTTCCTGAAGACAAGTGGAAGGCCATATGTAGTTAAGAGAAACACTCTATGTTCGTGAAGACTCTACTGGTGTCGATTTGGGGTACCAACACTTTAAAACGAACGTCCTTGGGAAAGCTAGCCTAAGATTCAAAAGTGACAGAGATGCAAAACCGCTGTTGTCTCCCGTGAAGGTTAATGCTATGAAAGGTTAGTCATTATGAAAAGCTATCAAACAAGTAACCATTTATATTACAAGCTCATGACTTAGTACACAAGTGTACAAAATAATTTACTGGATAAGCTGTTTTCCAGGAGTAAATCATTTTGTAAAGTTCACTGACAGAACTATTTATCAGTAGGATTATGCATTCCAGTATTATGAGTTGACAACTGATATCATTTTGGTTGGTTCTTAATTGCCTTTGAGTTCTGACAGGAAGCCTACAATCAAACTACCATAGTGGTGTTGTTTTTCCAACCAAAAGATTGAGCGAACCCAAATTCTAAACCAAATAAAAATTGTCCGTCCAATGTTTAGAAACAAAAGCTAGCTTGCCCTTTTACCAAGGGCAACAGCTCAAATGCATGCAAAACTGAAGAGACATTCTTTGTTTTGGTATATATATATGAATTGGCTTAATCTCTGCTAATTATAGAACCATCTTTGGGTGGTAGAAGTTCTTTACTATTATGTTCTTTAAGCTACCTTGGTATTGCATTACTTTCTGATTATGATTGAATGCATAACCTCACTTGAATTTTCAAGTTTGTACAATTATGTTCATTGCTGTTGGTAAGCATACTACCTTTATGTTGTTGTTATAGGTTCATGGTCAGTAGAGGTGTAACTCTAAAATGCTTGTCAATGCTATAACTCAAAAAAAGAATGTTGCTTTAAATCAAGGTGTATATTTTGCCCTTGGAGGGTTTCAGAACTTTGTGATTGTCAAAATTCAAGAATTCATTGTTGCTTCAACTTCAAAGTACATCTTTCAATTAGGTGAGAAGTTTGTCCCTTTGGATTTGGACAAAAGAATGTTCTTGGTTAGACCGTGATTGCTAGTTCATTCAGGTTGGATACCAACAGAGATAAATATCGTGAGACATTCTAAACCCTAGGAAAGTTTGAACTTAACTTTCCATGAAAGCACTCATCTAGCAATGCAAGAGAGTTTTTTAAGTTTTAAGGATCACACTGTTACTGTAAATCATGATAAGTCAATTCTTAAGTGTTCATTCACTTTGTTTCTTGCAGCACAATTCGTGGAACGTTTGAAAGAAAGCTGCAATTTACTGAGGAATCTGCAAGGTTCAGCAAGTACATATCCGAGAAGCTGACATCAATCGTAAAACAAAGAAGGCCTTAAAACATTAGTAACATATTATTTGTTTTCAATGGTTATTGCTTACCATTAAACAGTCTTTAGTTTTATTCAAAATGACAGCATATTGCTGTCACTTACAAGTTAACTTTTCAGAGGAATTTTTCCAGACAGTTCTTTTTTTCAAAGTGGGATTAAACCCATATTTATTATTTTGTTGTTAACAGTTATTGTTTACCATTACATGGTATTTAGTGTTTTATTCAAATTCAGGAAATGGAAAGTATGTTACTGTCACTTACAACTGGACTTTTCAATGTAGATCTTCTGGGCAGTTTTTTCTTGAAAGTGGTTTAACCAACACTATTAAAGACTGATGTTGACTTTTACTTGGCAAAGTTATCTTTCCACTTTTGCTTCTTCTTTTAAAGAACTAACATTTCTAGTAATCAGTATGTAGAAATGCCATTAAACAGTATTCAGATTTTTATTCAAACTCCAGAATAGACAGTATATTGTCGTCACATATGTGTTCCAGTATAAATATGCATTATCAAATACATGCTTTGTAGGTAAATATTGTTTTTTAAGATCTAATGGGTAGCCAATTTAAGAATTAATTCCCTTCAAAAAGTTTCTGTCTGACTAGCTATTATTATTGTCTGCCTAGCATGCAGAATTGCAGACTACATAGTTTGGTAATGCTAACTTTTGAATAACTTTTATCTATTCAGCTGTAACTTTTATTTTGATATAATGATTGAAAAAAAAATAACCTTTATATTGTTTTAACAGATAGAAGTTCCTTTCTTACTTGCCACAGCGAAACATGAAATCATTGTTTTCATGAACAAATTTAGTTGGTATTTCATAATGTATTTTTTTATTGCATAATATGAAAGTGTTTACTTCAGAAGTTTGCTTTCTTGTTAAACTCCAAATTTATGTTTTCTTTTCCATTGCCCTCAACTTTGCATTATTGTGCAGTACTATAATTTTGCCATTCATGTTTGATCAGACAGCATCTATAGTGCAAACCTACGGGGTGTTGGATGTATTTGTAGTGAAACTGGACAAAACACCGTGTGCGGACTTGAATTATGTAAAAAACATCAACACAGAAAAGGATAAGTTGTAGGAATTTCATATATACCATCATTCTTACACTCATGATAATTACTAGTCGCAAAACAACATCATAATTGAAATTCGCCATATTTGAGGCAACATCCTTCTTAGTGAAAGAAATGATGAAGGGTTCAAGTCATGGTCGAAAATGTCTTCCAAAGGGGATATAGGTTCTAGTACATGTCAGCCAAAGTGAGAAAAAAAAATGTTGCTTCCCATGCGTCTTAATTATTTTAGCATATGAAATTGAATGCAGAAAGTTATAAGCAGTTGTTGTTCTTGTTTTGTATCTTCCTGAAATCTACGAAATATATTGTATTGCTTTCTTTTATTATTATTATTATTATTATTATTATTATTATTATGATTATTCATCGTCATCATTGTTATTGTTATTATTAGTATTGTTGATGTTACTGTTATTATTATTATTATTATCGTCATTGTCATCATTTCCTTTGAGGTCAAGAGAGGTAGTTTTCTGAAAACCCATTCTACGGTACCTAACATCAACCATACTGTAATCACATACATATTTCTGCACTACTATCATGATGCACAAGCCTATATCATATCATCGCCTATATAAAGCATCCGTACAAAACTGTCGCAACGAAACCAGTGTAGGCGGTGCATTCCGCGTTGCTGAGTTCCTATAGTTCTCTCTGTCTTTGTAGTAAGCACTAAGATTTTGATATGCCAGTACGATCCTACTAAAACCCACCTGAACACGTCAGCCAGATTTCAGCGTTTCTGCGACGAAAATTAATAAAATCATGCAAGCCACTGCAAGCACAGTTGGCATATCTGTTGAGCTAAGATCGTAGCTTTAACAGAAATAGGCGATACCCAAAGGAACCGATCAAGCATGTCCGAATGTTACAGGCGTCTGCACTACGTGCAAAACCTCAGTTCTACTAGATATTGACGGGCGTGGATAATTTTCAGTTAACTTAAAGAGTCAGAATTAGCCCCTCCCCATCCCCTCCCGCTTCAAAAACAAATGTATGCTGAGGTGACAGTGTGTATGTATGGGAAATTGGTTATTAAATTACGTTTAACCTTCAGGAAGCTTGCACTCAGTAGGTCGATGATCCATATCAATAAAAAAACTGTTGTTTTTGGTGAAGATCAAACCTCATTTGAGGTCAATACAGCCCAAACTGTGAACAACCTACAAACATGATATATCCAAAACTCTCAATTTGAAATCAAAGCCCTAACAAAATATTCCCTTATGGACAAGGAATCACTAAGTCTTTGACTTTCTGGTTTCTTATTTGTTCATTACTAGGCTGCTCATTGCCCTTTTGTAAATGATGTACTTAACCTTTAAGAAAATGGAATTATAAAGAAAAATACCCCAGCAGCACGTCAACTCAATGAGTAGTGATGTAAGATGTTTGAATAGCTAACTACCGGACCAAAGTTCAGCACACTGATTTGAAATATAACGATAACAGAGAACAATC
This sequence comes from Apostichopus parvimensis, assembly GCA_000934455.1. NCBI lineage: Eukaryota > Metazoa > Echinodermata > Holothuroidea > Aspidochirotida > Stichopodidae > Apostichopus > Apostichopus parvimensis. The sequence continues at coordinate 62,847 of KN887621.1, read as the reverse complement.
TGCGGAAGGAAGGAGTGCTCCCGCATCCACTCTCAACCCCAATGAACCAGAAGTATTGCATTTATTTACGTGCGATTATGAAGTACTTAATTAACCCGATTTTGCGCTTAGAATCGAATGAAGTTGAAAAAAACCTAGTAATTGACATTATACCGAATATCAAATTATACCAATCTCACAAAAGCAAACACACAAAATCTGAAAGTAAACTTCTGTTACATTTCCTGCATGAATATAAAATAGCGTTTTCATTACATAACGGCGTGAAAGATAGAGTAACATACGGCTACCCCTCTCTTTTTTTTTTGGCCTGTGAGGATGATGACGAAATGTTAACCGTGCTACAAAAACTTATGGGATGTCATTTTAGAAATAGCATGTACAGACTCAAAATAAATAATTAAAATAAAATATTAAAATAAACAAAGGCTTAAGATATTTAAAAGACAGTTCTTCATCAAATGGGCACATTTTATTTGCCGGTAGAGCACATTTGCTATTTTGGAAAAATAGTCGGGGACATGTGCCCCCAGTTTCCCCCTCCCCCCGGCTCCTACCCCCTGACCCTAACCATAGGTTTACCAAGAGGATTAGCCTGATTAATTATGGTGTCTAAATTACAAGGTCTAGGAAGCTGAACCTCCGAATGCATATTATGGTAGACCGATGCTTTCACGTGATATCCATATATTAGCTCAATGTAATTTGCTCTCCGGGTGAGGGCGCTTCATAAGAATACCTTCTATGGCAAACCCCACAGCACTGAAAAGACCTGTGAACTTGAAAACTTGTGAACTTGAAAACTACCCTGTGTGCTAATTGCAAAGGTACGTTTTTTAAATAAATCCCGATTTTTAGTCGGAAGTGCAACATTTGCATAAAAATTTACTGAGTCCATTGATGCAATTATCAGGACGATCAAATGTATTATTGTAGAGAGATTGAGAAGGAGAATGAAAAGGTGGATAATTATGATGTCATACCGAGTCTATACAGATAGGGGAGGCCACGTTGACATTGAACTTATGTTGTTGGTACAAAACCTTACATAGGACTCACTCTAGTTTACAGTCTTTGCCCGATTTAAAATGTCTCAAGTGGTTAAAATGGCATGCAAATGTGACCAAAGAACAAATCAACACAAATAGAGGGCGCTTTTGTTAGCTTACATTTAGAGTTTCTTTGTTCTACTTACATTCAGAGCCATGTATACCTTTTTGTTTGCATTAACGAAGATACATAACCTGGAATTTTTCAAAGCTCGAAGTCTTAACGTGTTGATATGTTTCATCCTATCAGACCAAATTATGAGAGGTTATTGACCGCCACCCCCCCCCCTCCCTTGGCAGTAAAATACTGCATGATGTTGGTGCGTAGAAGAGTTTTGTCTGAGCATTGCTTTTTTCCAAACTTAAATGATTGGCTCGTTGTTGGCATGAGGAGGGCTGTTGTAGCTGCAACTTTCCGAGATTCCTCTACGAAAACACTTGAGTATGGGGGAGGTGGCAAAGTGAACATGTTATACATAAATCACCCTCCCTAGAGAGATTGTTATGTGTGTTAACATTAAACATGGACCCTCACATATTTCCATTGTACATGTAACATAAGTGATATCCTTACACTTGCAAAGTCATTCACATCCAGTGTGAGTGTATGAGAGAGAGGAAGGGGGGGGGGGCGGAACCAACAATGTTCTGCTCAGTATGTTCGGTAGACATGCTGACGGAGTTACAGTGTAACGGCTGGTTGCCATGACCCCCCCCCCCCTCCCAGTGGTAACACTTCAAAGATCTATAGGTAAGTTTTTGTCCATTCTCAAAAAAAGTAAAGTACAACTTTGTCTTCATCACACCTAGTCTATGACTTTCCTTGTTTCATTGGCATCTATTCCTTTAATCCAAGTTAGCACTGCAAATAAATCAATCGGGAGTTTATCTTGTAATAGATTGAATTGTTATTCACCTTATCTGAATATTCAATGTGACAGCATCATGGTTAGCTTGTGACCATGTCCAAAGAATACAATAGCTTTGTGACATAGTTGTCACAACATGAAAAGATGTTATAGCATCACAAGCAATTGGGTTTATCTAATAATTTTTAAATATGTTATGCTCGGGAGCACCATGAGAAGATTTTAGTATCTTCCCTAATAATGAACATGCCAAGAATGGGGATTTTCATCCATCTGTGAATAATAGTTAACGAAATAAACAATCAATTACCATCATTAATTGCGACTTAAATGTATTGAAAGCACCAAGTACAGTCCTCTTACTGCAATGTTACCAGATTCAAGTATTGCATTTATTCACCACAAATATTCTGTGATTACTAAAAAAAAGAAATCGCTGATTTCCCACCAACTAAGCACAAAGCACACATATTTATTTACATATGAAACACAACCAGCTATGGTATTTCCAAGATATATTTGGCATGGCAAAGTACTGTAAACAAGAATTAAAACATTTCATGGTTCCTTGCTGCTGCTCATTGATTTGTTTAACAGGGAACACTCCAAGTATGTACTGTTGAAGCAAGATCAATCATTGCCTTACAAAGCCACACCTCCTCATAAATACACACGTTATCAATTGCATCACACATCGCGATATGTAGGCTACCTATCAATAATCACCTTCATGAAACTGTGACTGATGATTGTTTACTGTAGTTATTGCAATCTGAATATTAAGGTATAACCCTGTGGCCTCATTAATATTCAGGATATGAGCACCAAAAATAAAATGGTTTATTAACTAATTATGGACCATCCACCCACCAAGTTTGGCATGATCAATAATTTCCTTGTTGAGTTATCGTGCATACAAATTTAAGTGCAACACACACACATACATATACACACACGCACACCGATCTGACTACAAAGGTTCTTTTGCTTTCAGCAAGGAACCAAAACTACAAAATGCCATACACGAAATGCGCATACATTTAAGTTTGCTGTTGTGTTTTATCCAGGCACAATGTAACATCATATTTCTTGTTAATTAAACAAAGAGGTATTTGCATACTCACTTGACAGCAAGGAAATGTTAATTGACTGTCAATACTGACTGAAACCACAGAATGTTTGACATACAATGGTGAGTTTATTTACTGCAATGTTCACAAAATAGCATAATATTTACCCTGCTTAAGAATAACTATTTCAGGCTACAACAAATACCTTTTCACAGTGAAAAAACCTAAACTAAATAGATCTGTCAATAAATGCACATAACATATGGCACCTGTGATTTGCAAATGGCATATTTCTATAGCGTTTTAATGTTAAGATTTGTTATTTATTTTAACAATGTTTACTAATTATTAGTCACTAGTATAAAATTCTTATGATTAACTGTATAATGAGGTGATAAAAAATATTCTAATTATGATGGTAACATGGGCAAATATACCTACAAACCTTTTCTGCCAGCACCCCGCTTTTTGTATTAAACAACCATTCCAATTGTTATTCTCTTTGCATACAGTGCTTTCTCAACTGACTTGAATGTAATGAATAATAATATTGCGTTGCTTTGTAAAGTAATTGGGATCATTTGCTTGATCCTTTTAAGTTTTACAGTACCTAAATGAGTAAACATCTAAGAATGTCTGAAAAGGTAAAATACTAACTGTATTCATGAACAGTTTTTAACTTATCACAATTTGAGTATTGATTCAACTGCAATATACCATACTGCAGCTTTAAACAACTACATACACATAAGCCTGCAAGAAATATGCCTCCTCCAAACTCATTGTCATTTCAGGTATGTGCAATATGCCTTCCTTGTTAGCAATCATATCTGGTGAAACTGGCAGAAATTATAATTTTCAGTTGGAATGTCCAGACAAATCAGTCTCCATGTGATTGTTGTGTCTTTCTGCTACAACTGCAATCATGAAACTTTCTATATGAGACGTCTTTAACCCTTAAACTTGTCTCTTGACATAAATAGAGTGAAAAAATAAAAAAGTTTCAACACAGTATGCCTGAAAATATGTGTGTGATTATCGGGTATTTTCTGTGAAGTATTTGCCAGTTTTGCACACTATTGGCACAGGTTTATCACTGCCATAGATGGAATAATTGAATTTCTTCTCATATTATGTCTGGAAATGTTGCAACAGATGATTGAACAACACCAACCCGAGTAAATAAACTGAGAGAATGAACATTTAGTCACCAGAGGAATGCTTGTGGGTGCAATTGTGACCTTGCAGAGGCATACAACTTTCAACAAAATCCATTATAAAATGATTGTCTAGAGAACTTAAACAACCATAGATAAATGTAATAAAGCTAATCTATTAAAATTACACTCAAGTTGTGAAATTTTAACCCAAATTGTTCATAACTTTCTTAATACTACTGATAAGTTACCATTGGAAACTGGGCATAAGTAAAAAAAGACTGAGTGATTTGCAAAATCCTGAATCTGGCATGTTGTTTGAAATGCTGTAGGGTTTCATGTAAAGAAGGCTTTACTTTATTCATAAATAAGTACTCGACCACATCATGTGTCAAGTTGAAAGAAAAAGACATAATTTTATAGTATTCCTAAATACATACTGTAAATGATGACATCCTAACACAGATACATGAATAATGAACAAACTTACCACTTTGATGATTATCATTTCATGTTAGCACAAGTACGAAACTAATTGTAATTTGCCAATTTTGAGCTGCATACATAAACGTAATAGTTCAATCTTTAGTCAAGGAATCCCACTTGCCTCAAACACAGGACTGCAGGGTTTAAAGTTGGTAAAGGATGGCTTAGCCAAAAGGCTGTCATACAGTTGCAGTGCTATGAGGGGTTTTCACACCGCCCATTTAGTAGTTACTTCAAAACGGTACTGTAGAAAGATGGATAACAGATGGATAACAGCTAGATGTATTGAGAGAGTGAAGATGCTGAGTCACAATAGTTCAAATGGCATAGCTGCTTGGAGCTACTAGTTACATTCCAATATAGGAGAGTCTTTCGAGTTTCCAGTTGCTCAGACTTACACATTATTCTACATATACTGTGCCTGCTCGCCATTTACCAGGTGCCACTCCATTAAATATAGAATAACAACATTTTGCTCTAAAGTATTCGGTCATACGAGGCATCCATCATAAACATATTGTTATTTATCATGATGGCAACTTCCATAGAGCAGTCATGGAACCATGCACAATATTTTGTGTGTCTTTGAGTGCAGCTTTACTTTCCTTTCCAATGTTTTTGGTTGTGCTTCTACTGCTAGTGCTATCCTTTTTTATCAGCCTGTTAATGATCCTTGAAATCTACTGCCTGTACGTGTTGTCAGTGAACCATCTTTGAAAAACTAAAGGCCAGACTGGATAGTCATTGGACTGAAAAACCTTGACTACTCCATTAATAACGATATATGGTTACCCTTAAATAACTAAATTATGTTTTCAATTGTAGTGTCAATATCTGTCGTACACATTTAGCTATGATTTTGAAGTGGGCAATGATCAACGACAATAGGACTGATGATGATGAAGACGACCGCAATGATGAGTCAATATTTTGTGCCGCTGAACCAAAAAAGCGTCATTATCTAAGCTTGCCTTGGTTCACTCATATTTCCTTCTGATCAAATGTTAACAAAATGTACTACACAATTTAAATATTTGTTTAAGAACTGTCTAGACGACATTGTCGACATTTGTTTACGACTCAACATTAGCTATGCCTGCACAGTATCAAGTGTATTTTGCTAAATACAATATCATAATGAATGTTGTTTCAATCACTGCGCGTCTTGAAATGAACATATCGTCGTCTCGCTGTGCCAATCGGACGCAGGCGCATAAGCCTTTGCGTCATATCATTCTGCTGATTTGTTCAATGTAAAGCCTAATTATTGTCATTGTTGTTATTTTACTTGCGCATTTAGAGATTTTTCACTGGAATAAAAGTAATGATTGACGAGGTACCCTTTCGAGAAAATTACTGGTTAATTTTCTACCATTTTTAATGTATTGTATCGTTCTGATATACGAAAATTGTTTTTATGTATTATTGTTTTGTTTGAATGAACACACGGGATTATAACCCTTTTGCTGGATGCACTCCATATCCGGCCTTGTGCAACTCTTGAGTTATGCCCCATTTCGTGCATTACCTTCAACAAACGTACGTTAAACTGCTAATTAACACCTAATTAAAAGACGGGATAGTGAATACATCCAAACAGTTACTGATTGTTTCTAAGAGCCTAGAAAAACAGTTTCAAGGCCATTATATATTTTAAAGTGGGTAATGGAGTCATGCTTGAAAATATAAATATCGTGTAAAAGTAAGTAAAATTACAACAACAAAAAACTTGTCCAAATGAAAACAAACATTTCACGTGATACATGTTAATGGCGATAGGTTTCAGTCTCCATGTCAGTACCATTGTAAGTTAACTCGAATAGCTTTTTATATAACAAAAAGAAACATCTCCGTGCATGTAATTTTCTTGCGGTTTATCGATTGTACTAACAACCCCCAATCTAAACATTTTATCAATTTTTCCTCATGAAACATTGCATAATATTACAAAGAAAATGTGTGTCAACACAGCTTAACATCATTTACATCGAGACATCAAGACACCGCATTTTCTGCATGAGAAGTACACTTTCAACGTAACATGTTCATTGCTTTCAGTTAATCTCTCTAGCATACAGGATACAAAACTGCTTGAAGTTATATTCACACACAATGCAACACAACCTTTCCCGATAAATTCACACACGATATCAAGCAACATAGCAACTTGTTTCAAGGAATTCGATACATACGCTAACGAATACTACAAAGACTTTGTAAAGTAGCACAATACAGTTGTTATATGTGGAACTAAGACTACAAAACTAACTCAACACAATTGCTAAGAATGTGAACTTCTCACTATTTCAATAAACACTTTGTATTCTCCATAGTTCAAACGTCAATCTACACAACACTACAACATGCATAATTTGCAGTTGACATTTTGTTTGTATTGCATTGGGTAACGTTCTTTCCACATAGTGCGCGAGTGAACCAATTAATTTCAACAAAATCAATCAGTGATATCTTTAACTTTAGGGTACGTTAGTTATACAAAACTTGTCATACAACGCATAGCCCCTCTTTGCTGTCGCAGTATTTCATATTTGATGTGATAAATAAAAATGTCCCACGTAGTTTCTGTTACTTGTTATTTAGCCTCTGAAAAAGATCCTGCTAGGATCAAAACGTTATGCCCACTTACTGTTACACATTGATAAATGCCAGTTAGTTGGAGAAACATTTTAAGACGGGATTGTAATTGGTTTGGAGGTTGTAGAGCGGAATATGTGTGTTAAATATACACTGCAACCATTATGTCATACTGCTATAGAAGCGCACTAGTGTTGTCAAATACCATTACTATTGTTGCAATGTATTTCATGAACTATGGAATTGGATGCAATGTGGTAAAGTTGACTAAATTCCCAGTCACATATTACTTGTATCGGGACTTAATCAGTATATGAACTTGAACTCTTGACTCTGCTTTTGTGTGTGTGTGGTTTGGTATTTAAATGTTTTTGAGCTTCAACAGAGTGGTAGCAAACAGAATACTTGTGACAACGGTAAGGTGTAACACTATTCGTTGAACGTTTGAAAACAGCAGACTGTACTGTGTGTTATCAGTAACAAGAAAGCCGTAGTCAAAACCGTTCATATTTTATTATGATTGGCTACTGAACCCTACCATGCTTGAACAATAATCGGAATTCATAGACAAACGTAGTACTGAGCTACTGAAAGAAACCAAGAAAAGGAGAAAGATTCGCTCGAAATCGTTTTGCTTAAAAAAAGTGTATTTATACTTAGATTGCGTCTGTTTACACTGAACTGTCGCTACGCTCTCTAGTATACAGAAAAATATTGTTGGAGATTCCAGAATAGCATACAGTTATGGAAACGACAAACACACAATCATGTTGCCAACACTGCATATTGTGAACCATATATTAACTTGTTTTCTGACTCCAACAATTTCTTTTTCCTGATTTATTACAACACCATGTGTGAACTTCTAATTGTTTCATACTTTGACTCAAAATATTGTACCTTCACCTTTTCTTAATGACTAACCCACAATCCCCTCGCCCCTCCACTTTAACCCCGCCTACAACTCTTGTATTATCAAAGAAGACGCAACAGGCATGAGAATAGACATATGAAAAAAATAGTTATTGATGAACTAAATGAATAATCACGCTCTACAGCTATACTAACATGTAGATACCTACAATGAAATTTCAGGTCAGACGACGAAGCAATCTATAATACAGCATACTCATCGAATGGAACTGATTAATCACCCTGTTCAGTAAAATACAATCTACTGTTTTTACTACATGTCTACAGACAATTACTAGTCTCTTAGTGTCAACCGTTTATTTATCACCAATTTATTGAATAAGGTACCTAAAATTATTTTCACAGTTCTGATACCTATGTGGTACTGACCGATATCGTATCAGAAGAGATATGACTTATCAAACACATTTCATATATTTGCAACGAACATAGTGGTAGTATCGAGAAGCCGACTACTTAACAACTTTTGAATTACGTTGTACAGTCATAACGAACTTAGGGGCATCACATGGGGACACAATCCCTTGGTATCTTATTTAAAAATATACGTCACAGTTTTACTATAGAACTGAAAATATATATGCATATACCACACGCAATTAGTACATACTACTACCACAAGAAGTCTGTATGAAATGTGACACAACGCTACTTTCAACAACACAAATGAGAGTATTTGTTAGCACAACCTTCCATTAACAATGGGAATGATACTTGACCCGAGACACGATGACATTAGCCTCCTTAAAGAATAAATGATTATATAATGCACCGTGAAGACTATCTCTAGTAGAGTTTATTGTAAATTACCCGTGTGTCATTGAACTGACCAGGAAGAAACTATAAATTAACTAGTTGTAGAAATATGTTCAAGATGCTGTAGACGTTCTTGTTACGGTCTTCCACGTTTCTCTGAGCGTAACATATATTTATTATTCATATTTGACTGAAAAGGGATCCTTATTTGTCCTTGAATCGTCAACCTTTATGCATAACGAATTTCTCTGGTTCTGTCGAGACTGTCTAGTTTAATACCAGTCTCGCTCTCTCCACAACTGTCTTCGTAGTTCACGTGACGCCTACACAATGTTACCATGTATAAGAAGCCGTTTCACACTTCCTGCATCATTCAAATGCATGCTAAATTTAATAATAGTGTGTAGCTTACCGCGTCACTGAATTCTACGAGGTTCCAGCTAGGACTAATCATGATAATATTTGCTTTCTATATAGCGCTTTATACCAGCTATAGGTAGCAAAGCGCTTTACAGACGTTATATTACCCCTGGTCAATGATAACCTGTCCAAGAGACAATCCCTCCAGTCGGCAGCAGTTATAGACTGCGCCCAATGACAAGTTACCTTACAGGTACCTATTTTATCCCTGGGTGGAGAGAGGCAAGTGAGATAAAGCATCTTGCTCAAGGACACAACGTAATGAACTAGGCAGGAATCGAACCAGCAATCCTTGGATCACGAGTCCGACGCCTTAGCCAGTTGGCCACCACGCTCTCAAGGGCTTCACTGTGCAATTCGGAAAGAGGGGTTGTGATTTCAGTCTTCATTTAGTACAAAATAAATGATAGTGTTACTTTAAATTGCCCCCACTCAACTAGTTCAGGGCTCAATTTATTAACTAAATAGAACAGCAGATGAACAGAAACTCCAGATATAGATATAATTGTAGAATAAAAACTTGATTTATTCCGAGATAATATTGTTGCTGGAGTGTAGATCCAGAGAAGTGTATCTGAACTGCGCTCTTAAGTCTGGAATGCTAGTCTTTGTTTTTCATTCAACAAAACTACATTATTTAAGTCATTGAGACTTCCTGAGAAGGGGCGATAAACTATCTGTGACAAAGACTCTTCGTCTGGAATATTTACTTGCAATTACTAATTTGGAGGACAATGACTAATCACAATTTCTATTCACATGATATGCAACAGGTTGTCAAGCATGAGGATTTAATTAAATTAAGACAATGGGGGCTTGTACGACTATGATATGGGTGAGGAGTGAATAAACTCGGGAACAGGAATTCAGTTTATACAAAGACTTCATGCTACATTACAATATGTACGGTACATTATTAAATGTTGGACAAAATCAGATACTATGATAAGTAAGGTTGTTTTGTTTTCCTAAAAGCATCTACCACCAAACGTCAAAGCGTATCTCCACTGGAGACGAAATAAAGAACTAACTTTGGAACTTTGCCGTTGATAAGTTCCCTAGATTAATATGTGATATATCCCTACCCATTATAGTGAATATCGTTTTCTTTGATGTAATCGTTTCTCTGTACATATGTAATGGAATCACAAAACGTGTGGTGTGTGTACTATATGTTGACTTTCGATTTGCAATATACAAATGTAATAGTTAGCTGCTTATAACACACACGTTTGAAACCAGTTCAGCTAATGTACAATCTACCAAACGCCACGAGTGAATGAATAATTATAACAGAACGTCTATGTGATTGTTTCAGTTACCCTGGGCGATGAATACCACTGCAGGTTTGATTATCTAACCGCTTTAGAAATGACACCTAAATAGAATTGTTGCACGCTACCGTCACACACCATTGCATAAGACAGACTTCACGCACTATGAAAAAATCAGTCGTAGTTAGCAGAATTGTATTAGCTTTTGCGGTTCTCAAAAGTACAAACAAACAGTATGGACTACTAAAAGAGGAAGTTCAAATGACTATGACGAGTAGAGGTGACGGTTGGATTTAATCAGTATTAGTCTTTAACGATAACTGTAATGTTCTGAAAACAAGTGTTGTACCGTTCTTCAAGTATGACATGTCATCCTTACATTTTCCTATACTTTACTGTACATAATTACTGCTTAATCGTGAGATGAACATTTGAATGTATATTTTAGAATTTCGCTTACTCTAGGAACCCTGTAGAGCACTTAAGCCGTTCTTCGTGGTTCTATAAACGTATATTTGATTCGTGTGAGTCATGAATTTACTGTGATCATCGACCTACCAATAAAAATGAATTCAAAATGGTAGAAGATATACGTGTTGTGCAAGAAGCTGTTTAAACATCTACAACTATGGTGATGTGTTACTGCCATGATACGTTGATGTTGCCTTCGCTGAACAAAGCAACCGACGCACGTACCCATTAAGCTACAAACAGTGGTCATTCGATGCTATATTTTGTATTTGGTTGCAACTTTCCTACATTCTACCAGCCTTAGTACCCTACACGCTGTGTAATTCCTAACGTTTGACTAAAGATTTGGGCGATGTCAGTCATTGCCCGACAGTTATTAGAACTTATGAATCATATAAACAAAACGAATATTGTAACCCTGCTTAAATTTGAAAACTCATATTAATACATATTTACTTAATTGCTATAAATTTGACGTTTTTTTGGTATCTGTTGTCTTGATTTTCTTAATCTGTTCTCTACTTCAGACCAAAGTGTATTCTTAAATGTTTTAAATTCAGTTCCCTCTCCAATATGGTACAACTTTATCGGATCTTGCAAATAGCGAGAACAATTAACATCTATGTGTGCGTCGTAATTGTACATTGTAGATAAAACAATTCAATTTGCTCACGTGAAATTTGTTTACATGATGTACAGCATCGAAATTCCGTGCTTGCAATGACAAGTTTAATATGTATTTAAACTTTGAAACTTTGTTGTCTCTTTCACCTTAGCCCCCTTTTCAGAATAAACATAAACGATTGGGTAACATGTCAACTTAAGATCGACATCAACTTTCTGGTTTATAATTAAATTGCAGGTGTGGGAGTAGGCAGGGCTGGTAGCGAAGTCTGTGATTCTTGCAAGGTTCATTGTGTGCGGTATGTGCGACATATCTAATAGACATGTTGCACTATTGTCGAACAAGAACTTATTCTCTGTATGTATTGGTAAAAACCTGAGATATATGGCATGAGATACATTGAATTAAACACCTCGTGAAAATAAGTCACAATGGGCGTTTTATGGATGTCTCAAAACATTTGTATAGTTGTTGCTTCGGTTTGCTGGTTTTTCTTCTCACAGATATGGTCTCGCCAAAGTTGCTCCTTGTTGGAAGGTTCTACTCATCGATCAATTTAGATATCAACGAAAAATCCCCGTATGCCAATATAAGAGGTCAACCGTCGGAAATAGCCCTATATTGCCCTAATGTATTTATTTTTGGCATTTTCTGAGTCATCACCATTCTTTTTGATGATTGGATGTTGAAGAGGATGAAATAAACTACTAATGGTCTAAATATATTGGAGGATTGAAGGTATTTTAGAAAATCTTGGGTGTAACAAGATGATTACGTAGCGACATCTGACAGATAGGAAGGGGAGCACTATGGTAAACTTTGAGCTGTTCTAGCTTAAAATTTAAGCAGTAATTGTGGAAAAAGTTGAATGTTAGATTATAGCCCAAGCCATTAGCTATCAAATGGTGGGTAGGACTTATGAGTTAAAATATTGTATCTATGTTCTATCGGCCTTGGGAAGTGACGAGTTTAGTGTGTAAGTAACTGAGAGCAATTACTTGTGGTGCTATACCTATAGAACCACAGCCTAGCGAAATGAAGTAACTTATTCGTGTGTTATGGAATTCTAGCTGTGAAGTTCATATAAGTTAGTTTTTTTAATACGTGTGAAAAGTTCATGATCACAGGTGAACATACAACTGTCTTTTGTAATTCTTTCTACTAAGGCTTGCGAGGCTGAACAAAAATCAAACGTCACGATTGACTAGTTCTTGTGTTGTTTCAATCAGTTCTCACCATTTGCAAAAGATTGAGTAAAGGTGGATTTATAATGTAAGTCTTAAACTGTTTGTGGGTTGTCAGAGAAATAACTGCACCACTGTTGGCGGTCGCAAGTGCTGCATATTATGATATTTATATCTAATCACAGGAATTGGTTCCGTAATCGTAATTTTTAGGAATATTCGAAGAGAATTTTACATGTCCCAAACAAAAAATGGAAGATTCCATATGCGTCATCAAACTGAGCATACGAGTCGTCACCTTTTTTCAATAGATATTGTCACACAGCATTACATAGCAGTACTAATTTGAATATTATCAGTAGCGAACCACTACCTTACATGGCAACAGTATTTTTCGTAGTGCTCAGAATGTTATGCTTCGTAGGAATAGAAAGAAACACTACACTGTTTGGAACTGGATAGTTACCCCGTTCGGTCACATTTATAATTTTCAAGATATGTATTACTCAAAAACTTCATTAGTTTCTATAGGTTTGGAAAAGTTTTTGAAGCTCCGTGAGCCTACTTGTAAACAATCATTTGTGGATGCTTTCGCCTTGCTTTGTGTAATATATAGTTGTGTACATGTTGACAAACGGTTTTTCTTCTTCGGAATATGTAAGTTCAACGGTATTGGAGACACTGTTAGATGTAATTTAAAAAAAAACTGACTACGGAAATTCAGCAGAATGTCTTAATGAGCCGATGCAACTAGTAAAGATATTGTGGTAGTGTATATCCTATAATAAAGACATTAATGTACACGGATTATATGCATTTTGTTCCGAATGAAATTCTTCAACCGCAGTTGAATTGATACAAACTTCGATATTTCACAAACGCTTCTACGTTATATGTTACAATACCTGGATCTTCTCGCGTCCGTGGATCAACTACACTGACAAGAAAAATCACATTTATTCAGTGTCTAATAACTGTTATCAACGGATATTCTGACAACTTACAAAAGTAAAGGTAAGTTTCTGTATTTTTATTGATCTCCTTTTGTAAAGGACTCGACATATCAAGATTATCCTAAAAGTCCTCACGTAAGATACAATTACATTCAAAGAAGAAAAACGTCACATATTGCAAGACTACTATCAATTCTTCATAGAGCTCCCTCGAAACATTGCACATTGAAATCAAATAGAAGTTCCTTTTAATACCAAAGGACATCTCATAAACATAAACATTCATGTTAAACAACATATATTTGCACAACATGAAATACAGACTGCGATTGGAGATGAGCAGCTATGTACGAACGTAGTAAATTAGGTGTTGATGCTGGGATAGTTCGGTGTAGTAAATAAAATCACTCAAAGAGTAAACGTTTATGAGGGATTAAGGATCTTTATTCTCTAACTTCAGACTTCTTGGGCTGTGGAAGTAAGAACATGATCAATCCAAACGTCCCTGTTGATTAATGTTAAAGTAAACACATGTATGTAGCTTTAAACATGGCTTTTAGATGTGTCGAGTTGAAATCGACTCAATATTGGTTGAGGTGGAATCACTTTTGCATCGCGAAGATATCGGAAATGTCTGTGAACTCACATTTCATGATAATTAGAAATAAAAACATGACAATTTTGAACCGATTTAATGTCACGCTACGTGTTTTAAATTATTTTTTATTAAAATAACTAATCTCTTTGCAGATGATGGCACACATAAAGACTAACAGATGAACAGTTTACATTGTTAAGTTACATCTCAATACCTTGCGCTAGTTGAAGTTCAATTATTTTTGACAGATAAATCATTCATTATCCCATGAAGTAATCGTTTGTGATCGTTAAAAGTGTGATCATTATGAATTCATATTCCACCCAAACCAAATCAGTATATTTAAGTATGAGATAATGGTCATGAACGATATTATCAGATAACCGAATAGTTATTATTTGAACCAAATCACAATTTTAATTCCCATTGCAAACATCAAGAACGTGTACATGTCGATCCTACAGAGTTGATTGTGTAAAGTGGATCTTTTAGGTTCGTGTATAGCGGATTATGTATAGTGGATCATTTTTATTAGATCGTGTGTAAGGTATCACGTATAGGGGGGGGGGGGTTCGGGAAGTTTTTCTGGGCCATAGGGTGCCCCAAAATTACAAATTAAACAAAGACTAACAACTACATTGAAATCGTGCAATGATCTTTTCCCCTTGCCTTCGAAGTGCAGTTTGACACTTGGTATTAATCTTAAATTAACTTGGAATTGAATTCATGATTTGCCAAGCCTCTTAGAATACTTGTCTTTCTATAATAATTGACACACTCCAGCTGCAAGCCGACAACAGATAGTTATATTGAATTGTGTGGTATAGATATGTGGGGTGAGGGGACGGGAAGGCTTTCAGCTCTAAATCACCAGCCCCCCACCCCCACCCTAAAGAAAAAACGATGATATTCTTAACTAAGTTTCTTGAAATTATATCTCACTTTTCCCTAGCCCTTCAGGACAGTACATGCTTCAATACATGATCTGTATTCTGTATTCCTTAATTTGGCTACTCCTCAATAATAATGCATGTACATGTAATGTGTTCTGTGGTGTTATAGTAGGTTTATGTACAATACGTTAACAGAATGCTAACGGTATGGCATATGGTGAGGTCCCTAACAGTCTCAACAAGAACTGGTCAATTGCTCTCTCAAACTTATAGAGCTACCTTAGCTCTTCTCTCAATATTCACTATTAACATTCTTAGTGCTGCAGCCCACACTTTGTCATCTAATGTCGTAGCCCATATTGATCCAACCCTTAACATTTGCACCACACACTAGCACACATGTCTAATGTCGTTAGGCATTGGAACAGCCATGCAAAACACAACATGATAAGACCATAATACAATCACAGCTTATAGATACAGACAACAGTTACATACATGCTAATGAAATGAATCATCTTTAAAGAGAACTACTACAGCAGTTGGAGCTCCGAGGTAACTCAGTTCATCACATATTGTTGTATGTTTATACCTGGGGACATGCAACCACACACATTTATATATAAAAGCCACTTCTGGCTTGTACCTTGTAACAACAAAACAGTTTCTTACTGCTCAATCTCTACTGCTGGGATGGACTGTGCCTATCTCTGGGATGTACTATGCCGTCAGTGTCCTCGGTCTACGAGAATTGTGTACGAGACAAGCTGCTGTCCGTGTGGAAAGATCACAGTTAACCATTGTACTATCATCTAACCAGCCGTATTATTGCTCGTAGCGGTAGATTGAGGTCGCTGACATCACACACAAATAGACATCGTTCTTCGTTTAGAGGCACTGCCATTATTATTCACAACAAGAACTTCACGAGGTGGGGGAGGGGGCTGGCCGTTCCCCTTAGTTGCGCTGTTGGAGCTAGTGTATATTTTGTTTAGACTGCATTTAACTGTTGTATATTATCAATGTATTTTTGTATTTTGTATCATTCATTGTATCAATGTTTTTTGTATTTTGTATCAATTATTGTATTGCTCACCGCAGAATTTCCTTCTTCTTTGTAATTTCCTTCTGGGCTTCAATAAAGTTGACTTACTTACTTACTTACTTACTTACTTACTAACTTACTTACTTACTTACTTACTTACTTAC
>KN887621.1:23827-45805 GCA_000934455.1 Apostichopus parvimensis | reverse complement strand
TTACTTACTTACTTACTTACTTACTTACTTACTTACTTACTTACTTACTTACTTACTTACTTACTTACTTACTTACTTACTTACTTACTTACTTACGTACGTACTTACTTACTTACGTACGTACGTACTTACTTACTTACTTACTCTATGGAAGAATGTTGCAGGTTTAACAACGTTTTCAAGGTCCCGATAAAATGAAATGCGGCTTTTAACTGAATAATGTACAGCTCGAAAATAGTCACAAAATGTAGAGAAAAATACATTTGGGAAGTCTATCTTTTCAATGATCTCTTACCGAGCTTTAGCTTTTGTAGACTTGAATTTCCCCCAAAAATATTCAAACAAATGTTTTACCTCAACATGATCAAGTCAACTTGCAGTGTATATCAGTATTTACCATTCATTGAGCATTTGTCTAAGGTGGCTATAAGACTCCATTGAGTATGAACCCCTCCCAAGCAGTCCGGTAACCAGGCTGGGCACAAGGGGCATGTCCCTTCACTTTCATACTAGTATTCATCCACCCACCCACTTAATTTATCCTACCCTCATTTCAACAAAGCTTCACAAGTAATAACACATAAGTACTGGGCCCACGCTATATGTATTGGTGCCTCTCCTCAAATCCCCTCCTTCCCTCCAACTCAGAGTACCAAAATACCATAATGGGCCAATATGTATATATCACACGGTATACTCACATTAATTGGATGTGTGCAGCCCATATTGTACCCACTGGACGTTTGTATGATCATCCCTTGATTTACCCACACAGATGTTCCCTTTTCAAACCCATGTCAAACCCCACATTGAACCCAATAAGTCATACCAAAAAAAGTCATACCTACTTGCAGTCCACATACAACCCACACTTGACAAGTACGGGATTGTCAAAAGTAGACCACGTACCACTGCCCACGTATAACTCAAACACCACACAGGCCCCAAATAGGTATTCCAAAGTTAGCTCACATCCAAGCACGTTCTCCACATAAAAACCCACATCGTACCTGTGACTGGGACATATATTCCGAAAATTCCAAAGAAACATTTAAAATGAGTAAAGTAACGTCATTCTACAATTGCTATAACCCACCATAAGGAATACGTATTCATTTGTGTACCTTAACAACCTAATTTGACTACGGGAAGTTTCAAACTGCCTCCTTGGCTTTAAACAACTGGTCAGAATCGTTATGAACCACACCTTACTGCGAGATAAACCGATTCTCATCAGTTTCTTATCAGCAGAAATTGGTTATGGTTTTAAACTGTAACCCAGTTATTTCTAGGATGTGCTTAACAGCTTTACAGTTCGCTTTACACCTGTTTTCTTTTCTTTCCCTTCTCCGCTTTCAGAATAAACGAAATATAGCCACCTATATCATCCGGCAATGGTTTTCTCGGACGTATGAGAAGACATGGCGATTCTCGACACAGGACTCCTTTTAGCGTTCACGATAATACTTGCACTATCGTCAGGTGAGTAGTAATCGAGTGAAAAGTGGAGAAGCATTCATTACGTACGTAATAGTAGCTGCACTATCGTGACTGTATATTGTAGGAGCTTCTTTGTAAATTACCACACATCATTTTGCAAACATGCACGTCTTTTGGTTTCCATTTTTGGTTTTGTTGACAAGAGAAACCCATGCAGTCTTGACGGCGCGTGTATGTGTGTGAGTGGCGTCCAGATTGTAAACACGATATCACAAGATAGGCATTATGGGTAGTTTTCATACGTGGGATGTAGATGCCCCTTATCAAGTAGCATATCCCTATTGCTTGTGGTGGAGGTCAAATATTACCTGAGGTCACCAGAGGTTAAACACTGTATACCTTGTAAACACGATATCTTAAGTTGTGATCGTGGATACTTTTCACACTTGGCATGCGGATGCATTATAGTGAATAGAAGAAAACTATAGTTTGTTCGAGGTCAAAGATTATCTGAGGTCAACGGAGGTCAAACACTGACAAAGTAAACATTATATCTCAGGATAGGAAGTATGAATGCTCGTTACACTTAACATGAATATGTATCATCATGAGTAGAATAAACTAATGTTTTGGTGGAGATTACATATCACCTGAATTCACTAGATGTCAAATACTGAAAACCTTGTAAAGAGGATATCTCGAGGCATGGATACTGTTCATACCTATCTTGTGGATGCGTTATATTGATTTTCTTGTCGTTTTGAGAGGTCAAAGATCACATGGGTCACCAGCTGTCAAACTTTTTAAACATATTTTATTTTAGATATCATTGATACTTCTCATATCCTGAATATGGATTTGCCATAATGAGTACATAATCCTGTTGTTTTTGGTGGAGGCCAAAGGTTATCTGTGGTCACCATATGTCAATCGCTGAAAATGTTGTAAACATGATATCTTATGATAGAAAGTATGGATCAGAATAACCCTATTGTTTTTGGTGGATGTCAAATATTATCGGACATTATCAGACGTCAAGACTAAAGGCAAGTAAGTAACATAGGCAGTTAAGTTGGGGGGTGTGCGCGTTCTTGTATGTGTGTACGTGTGTATGTGTAAATATCTCAAAATTGGTATCCTCTTCAGTTCTCATAGTTTGTTCGTGACTTCCCTATAATGAGTGCAGAACCCTTTTGTTTGGATGGGGTCAAAGGTCATTTGGGGTTAGCAGGGGGCAAAATATGAAAAATTCAAAAACGCTGTTTCTCCAGAACCTAAACATTAAATGAAAGGCTCATATTTGCATGGTAGTATAGTTTTATGTAGTGTTAAGTTTTTACACAATTTTCATTTAAGGTCACCAACGATCAAAACTTGGAGTCCTTGTAAACATGATATCTCCAGATAGGAAACTTGATCGGCTCTCATATTTTGCATGTGGCTTTCCTATAAACATAACGACCTTATTGTTTTGTGGAAATGAAAGTTCAATTAGGGTTATTAAAGGTGACAGGCTGACACAAACCTTGTAAACACGATATCCCAATATAGGTTACATCACATTACTCATAGTTGGCGTGTGTCTTTCTTATATTGAGTACTAGAACCCTGTTATTTTGGGTGGAGGTCAAAGGTAAGTTTGGGTTAGCAGAAGTCAAAATATCAATTAGGTCCTACAGGATAAGTATTAAAAGGCAAATTCAGCTCTTTACTGTTTATTTCATGGTTGTGGTATTATGTTACACGATTCTCTGTCATCAAACTATGTAAAACACTGACTCTGTTTAGATTTATTCTGCTCTCTATCTGCATTGTGCATTCCAGTCATTGTTAGCTTCCAAACTCCTATTATGTTGCAAACGTAGTGTATTTAATGGTAAGTAACCGCTGGGAGGGGTTCCTCTCTGTCTTTCTTTGTTCTTTATACTGCGGATTTTATTCTTTCATAATTGAATATTTTAACGATTTAAGTAAATAAAAACATGGCTGAGTTCGATAACTATGACATAACACATTTTATTTTCCCCTTGTACAGCAACTTCGGTAGAAGATACAGAATGCGCACTGACACAGTATGTCGAAATTGGTACAGTGGGAGTCATTCCGTGTTCCTGTAATGGAAGTTTTTTCCCATTTATAGCTTGGTTCAATGTTAATAAAGGTAAGAGCATATTGTTGCTCAATGATGGCAAGAAAACTGGAGAAGGCTACGCATCTAGAGAATATGATATTCATCCTAACGGATCGTTACTTATCAATAACGTGACTGCGAGCCATGAATCTGTATTCCGAGTATCAACGTTAGACTCCCCTTCGGGTTCACCAAGTTCGAAGCTTATATGTGTGCACACAACCGGTATGTAGCTTTGATAGTTAAATTATTGTAAACCTAAAGTGTCAGAACGGAAATGAAGTAAGTTATAAAATATGACATCATCAATCATTTTCAAGTAAATATGTAGATGAACATAGTTGATTAATATGATTATAACTATGTCGTATATGCAATTTGCCTGTGTGTGTATACGTGTGTGTAAGTGACACTTGCTTGTAAACAACGGGATAAAAACATCATGGTGGATTAACTTCACACTTGGAATGTGGAATAATACAGGGGACTACAGTGGAATATCAGGTCAACTAAGGTCATTCAAGGTTGCTCAGGTGCACAAAAACTGCCAACGTATGCTAATTTTTGCAACAACTTCTTGTCACGTAGTCTGACATGGCTGATACATTGGGATAAGTTGTGAATGAAGTAGGGGCACATTTTCCAAAATAACCGTTATGTGACCCAAGTTCACCAAAGGTCAAGTATGGGTAAAAATGTGTTTTTTGGGCAATAACTTGTGAAACTACCATTGACAGGGGCTGACATGGTTGATATTTGAGAACTAGTTGTAAATGGGGTAAGGGATCGTTTCCAAATATAACAGTCATGTGATGCAAGGTCAACAAAGGTCAAATTAGTGGTTAAAAACTAGTATTTTTGCAATAACCTTTGACCTGCATTGACCTCCAGTCCCATATATTAGTTTCTTTCAAGTTGATTATTTGAGTTTTCGTAGCCATATTTCGATCTAAATTGTCCATAGGTTGACTCCTGTGCAACCTTTGTGTGCTAAGTTATTAGAGATCAAGGTTTGGTTTGGTTTTGTTAAAATTCTTAATAAGTACAGTTAGGATGATTCTGTGAGTTCTGTAAAAAGAGCCAACTCTTGCTCATATCAGACACCTGGTCCTCAACAGGTTCTCAAAAGGACCAACGGTGGATTTGTGATATTTTTGGCAATAATATTTTGTGTGTACTTCGGACCACATAACAATTTTAGGACAGTGCTGCTCCCTTGTAAATAATCCTTACAAGCAAGGACCCATAGTGTCCTTGGGCCCTTGCTTTGTAGTATCTTTAATTTTCAGTACTGAGTTACACAATAGTAAGGTATATGTAATATATAGTCTTTCCGACATGTGCCAACAAGGGGCTTCACAGTTAACTTTCGTCGCACTCATTTATTGGCAAGGTTTGATCAATGGATATGATAGATTGGTTCTTTTGAAATATTTGTTTAACTATTAGCAGTTCGGGAGAAGTTACTTTTTCTGTTAAAAAGGGAATGATGACTTCATATTTTGGTGCCTTTTCTGAGGCTTTTTCAGTGTTCTAAAAGATAATTCCTTGTTAGTTGTAGATGTTGCATTATCAGATAATCTAAACTTAGAAATGATACTGAAAAGATAGCAGAACAAGCATTACTGGTCTAGTGAAACATTTAGGACAAGACTGAAACAAGCGCTTTTAGAAGAGACAGAGCGCGTATCCTTCAACTTTTACAACATCAGTCACATTTTAAAAAATTTTTACTCAGTACATCTGATATATATAGGCCTCTACCCCAAACTCCATTTTCCAACTGGAACTCATAATATAAGGGTTATAAAGGGGTATTGCACAAAAATCAGTAACTGTCCAGATAATTACAAAGAAAGCTTGTACTAATGCATGCATGTAAATACGATCAATCAGTGTAATATATGTCAGGCCAAATCAGAGAAAGTAAGAGGAAGGGATTCAAAAGAACATGCACAAAAACATTCAATTAAAAAATATGGTTCGAGAAACTGATGTCTCGATCTAACCTGACATCTCGAGCAGAATCTATTTGATATTTGAAGAAGTATGTGACTGGCCTTTACTGCAAAGTGACTGCAAACACATGCATTCAAGGTATACTGAATTATTTGGTATGGTTATCTTCTACTCTCATTTGTTTGTATGCATGTAACCTCCCCCCCCCCCTCCCCCTCATTAATGCGAAGGCTCTCAGTTGTGGAGTTGTAATATTATTTGTCTCAAATTGCTTCACTAGGCTAGCCCTAATGAGTCACATTATATAATATTAGTTTACCTTAATAAATGGTTTATGCAAAAACAATTAAAGAAGGAATATAACAGTACTTAGTTAACAGATTCTTCTGTTTTACATAGTACAGCAAAACATCAAAGCAAAAATCAGATTTGTGGACGTATTGTAAAAAGAACAAAACGAAAAACGATATTTATGACGATTTTCCTTGAAGACGGAAAAATGTACAATGTTGTTAGTTTACGTCTTCTTACATTTGACACCGTTAGGAAACCGCGTAATGCGTCATTTTCCTAATATTTACATTT
This sequence comes from Apostichopus parvimensis, assembly GCA_000934455.1. Lineage (NCBI taxonomy): Eukaryota > Metazoa > Echinodermata > Holothuroidea > Aspidochirotida > Stichopodidae > Apostichopus > Apostichopus parvimensis. The sequence goes on along the minus strand of KN887621.1, from coordinate 39,690 downwards.
TGTGCCAACAAAGAACTGTAATGTATTACCCATTTGGATGTAACGGTAAAACTCAGTTCCTTTATCGCTCTATGTATGATGTGTCTCTCCCAAATTTCTGTAGTAAGTTCATTAGGTGCATTGACAATCAGAGGTCTCACTACAAGCGGGATACTACTGCCTACTTGTGTACTGTATATCACATAGCTGTACACTGTTCTAAATTAGTACGCGCGTGTAACATTATTGTAACATAATATTGTTTTACCCATTGGATGAATGATTTATACATTGTTAACAATTTAGTAAATTATGCATTTGTTAGCTCAAGTTTTAATATGAGATTATTTACTCAGCTGTTGCATTCATAAAAATGCCCCCACATTTGAAATTTTCAGAGCTGCTGTAGGATAAAATTATCACCCAAAGATGCAGAAAATGATGCAGGCAATTTTGGTAAATACTAACTTGCATGCATTGGAGTATCACAATAACTGTAAATATATCAAACTGATCTTCTACGGCTCTTCACATGGAAACGCAATACAACATCCATCGTCGTTCATTAACTTTCAGATACATTTCAGATACAGTCATGTGTCTATCAATAATCAATGTGATCATTACAAGAGAATGTACTCTTCATTGTTTTTTTTATAGTGAAACCAGCAATAACCATTCCCGTCATCGAGGAGTGTTCGAACACATACGGTACTACCTGTGTTAAGTCGACAACCGATTCCGTTGAGGTAAACTGTTTTGTCAGAGATAGCCGTCCCGCAGTCAAATTGAATTGGACTATAAAAACTCATGGAGGTGATCGCATCCTACCATCACTCTACATGAATTTCACAACTGATAATGTAACATATACATCACATGTTACAGCAACGTTCTCTTTCGGGGAGTCATCTGTCTTAAGTCTTCTAGTCTGCCGAGCTAATAGTGTACCACTGAATCTGGTGGAAGAAGAAAACGTTCTTTTGATTGAAAAAGAGATGGATTACACTTCCTTGGCAACTCCCAACAAAATATATTTGGAGATCCATTCACCGATGAAGTTATCCTGTAAAGACCTTGGATTAAATTTAGTCATTTGGAAATGGTCACCTGAACAAGACGCTTTTGAAACTCTGTATGTTAGCATCTTTCAGAAAAGTAATTACACAATAATCAGCAACAAGGAATACAAGCTGGAAGATGAGGACAGTCTTTCTTTACAGAACACGTTGGTAGAACACGAAGGACTCTACGCGTGTGTTTACGATAACGGTGTCAGTGGCGGCATTGTGTTGTACGATGTGCTTGTGATAGGTAGGATGGTTTATATCGTTTTATCTTTTATGCTTTACCCAAATTGCATAATACTTTAAACTATTAGGCATATTCTTACTGTTGATAGAAAAATGCAGTTTCGCAAGATATTTGTTCGTTTGGGCACATAGTTTGATTCCTTTATTCTATATACCATTCGATCTAATAACAGTTTCGGGAACCAAAGGCTAAAAATCTAACACCAAATATATACAAACATAATATATTTCATGTATTATTTTATTTTAGTTTATCCAACTCCAGTTTTTCCAGTAATAGATGGATGTAATCACCAACAATATTGCGTCCTGGAGAAACAACCTCAGGACGTTTTGACTTGCTCGGTGATGGGAATAAGACCTAAAGTGGCTCTTGAATGGAGAGCCTTTCAAGAGGAAACAGTCATTGAATTTACACAACATCAATTTACGGTGACACAGATGGGTGACTTGTATGATATATCTCTGACTGTTAATGTTGACTTTCCTCAAAGAACTCAAAATAGAGTTACCGTAGAGTGTCGCGCTGTAGGAGAGAATGCTGAACTATTTAGCCTTTCTACAAAGATTGATCTGCTCTTTCCAAATGGTAAGTTAATACACGTTTCAATAAATGCGCAGCTTTGTGAAGTGTTTCCATGATTACTAGTTGTTTATGACCATTCCGCATTGTTGTTTTATTTATAGTGCTTCCCACCGAACAGATCCAAAATACACCTCCACAATACACCACCACAATAACCATAATCGCCGTACTGGTCACGATGATCATCATCATCACAGTCGCTGTGGTGATTGGATACAGAATAAGAGGTACATAAAACTATTAACGTAACAAGATTCATACATATTTTGGTTTTATGTGTTTATCAGCATTTTTCAACTACAACAGGAATGCATACCAACATAGAATACTAGACGTAGCTTCAATATGTCAATATATTAAGCATGATACTAGCGATAATAATACGTACAGAAAACTTTTTTTGAAATTAAATTGCTTTACTAGTGAATAAATGTACGTGTCCATCATGTAAAGTACACATGACGTATGCACAAACAGTCGCCTTACAGTTGCTTTCTGGTAGATTGAACACCGCACAACTCTTTTTCAAGATAATGATTTCATTAAAGTGAAACATTAAGGATAACGATAATTCTTTTCTGATAAACTTTACTAATTCCTGATGTGTTTTTTCTATATAAAAGAATTTTATTTCTAGAGCCTTTGAAGAAGATCCTGCTGGGATCGAAACGTCAGGCTAACTTACTTTTACACATTCTTTTACACAGGCTCTCGAGTGGATAAGCAGTTTGCTAACAGTTTTATTTTATTTTGATTTCAGCTGCTCTGTTACTGTATCCTTTTGGGTGATCCTCCTTATCTACTCTGTATTTGTACTTGTATTTGTATTCTTGTGTTTCAGTTTTTCATTCATTTTTATCATTTACTCATTCCGCTGCTTTCACCATGTCTCACCATTTTCTTTTGTAGAAACTCAGAAAATTGATGCAGAAATCCCAGCGCTATTATTCTATGCAACTACATGTTCTACTCTCTCTCCCGCATTATTCCATCAGGTCTACAGGTTACATACCAACCAGCACTAGTAACACTCCCTTCAGGACTCCAGAGAGAGTGGAACCGAGTCTTACACAGCACCTCTATCCGTCTCATCAACATCCTCACCAAACACTGCCAATCGTCCTTAGATAGCCTCAACGATGATATCGTGAGGCTGAAGCTTGATTTCAGTATTGCTGCACCGATGACGAATAGACTCAGTACACTAACACAATTAACTTTTGTTTGTCTCAGCAGAACATTGGACTCACAGAAAGAAGAAATAAGAAAAAATTGACATCCAGAAAAGACGCAAAGGTACCTCTTGCAACCGTTTTAGAAGACCCCAGACTCCACCTGAGTCTGAACCACCATCCTCAACTGCAGTTGTTAACTTATCTTCTTCTACTCTTACCAGTACACACCTTAGGCTTCTCTCCAAAGGACTCAACTTCTGTCCTACTCCTCCATCATTTCACAAAGCGGAACTGAGCTAAGATCTTACTTATTTCTTTCTTAGAATTCGCCTTCGTGAGTTTTTCCTAGATGATCCTCTAACTGAACGGGAACCCTTCTGCAAGAAAAGTTATTGGATGCCTCCTAAGAACAGAGTCCCTGTTTTACAAGCCTACACACAAGTCGTCAGCTCTGAGACTAACCAGTCAAACTTTACTCTCCGCAAAACACACGACAACCTTTGAGATGAGCGTACAGCACTCTCCTTACTGATGTCTCGCAGTGACATTATCATCAAGCCAGCCGACAAAGGTTCTGCAGGTGTCATCCAGGATCGACAGGATTACATCAAGGAAGCCATGCGTCATCTCTCCAACAGCGATAATTACACCCTTCTTGGTTCTGATTCCACAGTTTTTCTCTCCCAGCAGATAAAACAGACCATCACTGATATGTACCAGCGGAACCAGATCTCTAAGAAGGCTGTTTCTTCCTTTCTCCCACAGACTGCAAGGCAGCCGGGTTTTATCTTCTGCCCAAAATTCACAAGCCTGGTTACCCTGGTAGGCTTATCATCTTAGGCAATGGGTCCCCCACCGAGAAGATATCCTTGTTTGTGGACCACTTCATCAAACCTCTAGTTCCTCAGATTAACTCTTACATCCATGACACTGCAGGTTTTCTCAGGAACCAAATCCCTAGTACAGCCATCATCGGTACTTTCGACGTCACTTATCTTTACACTAACATCCCTCGTGCTGAAGGAATCGCAGCCACGTGTGCAGCCCTGACTAAGAAGGTCCACCCTTGTCTACACATCTCTGACATCAAAGCTCTCATGCAACAGGTTCTCACCAGAAACAACTTCACGTTCATGGACAAGCATTACCTTCGAAGACACGGGACTGCCATGGGTACCAGGATGGCTCCTTCCTTTGCTGGCCTGTTTATGACTAGTCTTGAAGAACGCATGCTCAGTACAGCTCCCTGCCGTCCTCTTAACTGGTGGCGCAACATTGATGACATCTTCTTCGTTTGGACCAGTGATGAGTATAGCCTGCTCACCTTCATCAATCACATCAATTCTTTCCACAGCACCATCAAATTCACCTCTGAGTACTCTCACTAACAACTTTCTCGATGTGACTGTTTGCAAGAAACACGGTTCTCTCTCTACAGACTTATACACGTTGCCCAGAGACACACACCAGTATCTCCATTCTTCAAGCTGACATCCCCGTCACTGCAAGTCTGGAATTGCATATATTCAAGCACTTCGTTTTCGTCGCATTTGCTCTAACAATTCCTCCTTCATTCGCCATACAGAGTATTTGGTATAACACCTTACTGCCAGAGGCCATAGTGCCAGAAGGGTGCGTGAAGCCATTCGGAGAGTCCGCTCCCTTTCCAGATCATCTATTTTGGCAGTGAAGGACAAAAAGGGACGAGATTGGGACAACAAGCTTCCCCTGGTTGTTACTTTCTACCCAAGTCTTCCTCCTCTTCAGCAAATCACCTCTAACAGCCACAACATTCTCCTCACTTCAGATAGACTCCAACGAGCCGTCCCTGAAAAACCCACCATTGTCTGCAGACGACCACGCAACCTACGAGATATTCTTATACGTGCTGCTGTTCAACCTCTAACTTCTGTCCCTACAGGGGATTGAATCCTTAGGTAGCCGTCCTGACCTAGTACGAATCAGCAGAGAGAGGCTGTGGTTGCAACGCCTTCGCACCATTCAACCTCATGGGCTCAACATTCAGGAAGGACATGACTAACTTTTCTTCTGTTCATCCCCCCTCCTTCTCCCCTTGTCCCCCCCCACCCCCATCACTCCTCTTCTCATAGCTCTCTTCCACCCTTTTTTCTCCACACCTTTCTGTCTTTGTCCTTCTCCATTTTTTCCCAACCCCTTCCCTTAATCCTCTCTTTGTCCCTCCACTGTTTATCTCCTACCTCTTCTCTTCCCCTGTTGGTTTCTTTCTTTCTTCTCTCCATCCCTTGTCTACTAATTCCCTTACATCTGTCTCTTTGTGTTCACCATGCTCATTAACCTGTCTGAATTCTGCACGTGTTTTTGTCCCTTATTTTACTGTAACTTGTCATTTAGCCTTTGAGGAAGATCCTGCTAGGATCGAAACGTTAGGCCAACTTACTTTTGCACATTCTCTTACACAGGCTCTCTAGTAAATAAGCAGTTTGCTAACAGTTTTATTTAATTTATATAAATAGAACGGAGGATGAAAGGTTCATTGCACAATTACTTTAGGGTCAAATTGCTCCACTATAATTGCATTTATTTCTTTACGAGAACTGAACTTCAGATTTACCGAAAAATTGTTATTTGTAAAAGATTCACACAAACCATGCAAGTCAAGTAAGAATTTTCTTTCCATGACAAAATCTTTAGCTACCCACAACATTCTACATCAGGATTTTTAATAATTGTTTGTATTCTTTTCAGCCAGGAAATATAAAATGAAACGAATTAAGCGTGTTGATATAGAAAGTGAGGTAATGTTTATTAATTTACTTTTTTCATTAAACTGTCTAATCGCTTTCATCATCTAAAGATGTAAGCAAGTATTCATTATACATGAAGCGCCGTTTACACTTTGATATATATAAATATATGCGATAAATTCATCTTCGACATTGTCGGAAATATGCTGATTGTTCCTCTAGCAACCAACAGTCATATTGTGTAATATTTTGGCATACATTCTTCGCTAAAGAGATACATCGTATCGGCAACTGTACAATGTGTGTCAAACAGCCTCCATTACATTCAACAAATGTTAGACACTTAGCTCTATATAAAAATCAAACGTAGAAAGGGGAGATCACTATGGGAAGTATTATTGATGCAAAATATAATATGTTATGTTGTCCTTTTAAAGTATATTACAACCAGTGGTTTGTTTATTGTTTCACAGGGTATCCCATTGACGAAAAATGCCAATGGTATGTAATACAGGGAATACTATGTTACGTTAATATCTTATTTTGGTCATATACATTACACTAACAAAACAAAAAAACATGTATCTTGTCGTGATGTGATGAACATTTTTTAAGCACCTAACATAGTATACACTGTATTGTAGTGACAATTATGTAATCCTACATGATTCAAAGATTCTGCACATTATAGCTAAATTGTAGGTACACATATACACACACTCTATTCTGGTGGATGAGATTTTAATCAAATTTGTCATGTCGTTCTACCTAAGGATATGTAACACACGTCATTGATGGATATTTTGATATTTTTTATTTATCTTAAATCCTAACTTTTAATATTCTGCTTAATTCAGAGTGACACTGCCCGTCAAAAAGGGTAATGTTTGATACATTTTATTTTAAAATATTAACGAATCCAAATATTTAAAACTAATCATATACGTTGCTAACAATGATTCTTCTTATCACAGAATACTCGGAGAAAGCTGAGCGTTTCATAGAACATTTAAAAGCAAAGTATGCAATATTTTACGATTCTGTGCAACCAATCCCCTACATTAAAGATAGGATGTATTGCGTGGACAAGGTATTTGTTGAGGGCGGTATTGAATACATGACAGGTATATCTGGAGGACAGCAACAGTGGGATCAATTGTTTTCCTATCAAGAATTAGTCAAAGAAAAATGTTTAAAAACAAAGCGACAGATTATTGAAGGTGAACCTGGCTACGGGAAGTCAACGTTGATTTTACAGTTACTTTATGACTGGTGCAAATCTCTCACTACATCACCGTTAAAGGAAGTAGACGTTATTATATATTTACGTCTACGGCAACTTGGAAGTGTTGAATCTATTTTTAGTGCGATTAGACAATTCATTCTACCGATGGATTCAGATATAAGTGAGGAAGATATAAAAGAAATATTGAATGAAATGAGATCCGTGTTGGTTTTACTTGATGGCTTTGATGAGTATCCCGATCAAGAAAGTACAGAAACAGACATTTATCACATCATGAAGAAAAATATGTTTCAGGGACTTAACGTCATTCTAACGACAAGACCATCCTGTGTACCAACAAATTTTGCACCTCACTCCGACCGTGTTCGGCTTACAGGTTTCGAGGAGGATGCACGTATAAAGTATGTTGGAAAGGCTGTTGTTGGAACATATGGAAAAGCAGTGGATAGAATCATGAGGAAATTGAAGGAAAATCCCGTTCTTGATGACCTTTGTCAGGTTCCTCTATTCTTTGTTATGTTTGCACACATGACGTACGAAGACAAACATTCTTTAACATTCAATTCTGTAACTAGCTTTTTCCGATATATGATATCCTGTTTTCACAGTCATATGAAGAATAAAATGAAAGACGAAAATGTCACAAACTTTGAGTTATTAGCAAAAGAACACAAAGTACTAGACAAACTCGCTTTTGAAGCTTTGAGTGGAAAGAATCAGAAACTTGTTTGGAATCGTGAGCAGCTTTGCAATCAGCTTGGACATGAGTTTTATGATCAGTATCTTTGTCTTGGAATATTCGTGGAAGAAGAACATTTAGATAAACATATTCAGTACAAAACAGAGGTTCATTTTTATCACAAAACCGTTTGTGAGTGGTATGCTGCACATTACGTTGCAGAACAATTATCTGGTGGAAAAACTGATTGTATCGACACTTTTCTGCAAAATTTAGATCCTTTTGACCTGCAGTACTTGTACAGATTTGCATGTGGACTTAACAAAATTGCCGGGGAGAAAATTATCCAATACCTGCAGCAGAAAAAGGAAAGTAAAAAGTTTGCAATTTTGTGCATGCTAGAACAGGACGACAAAACAGAGAGATTTCTAAAATCAGTTTCTGATTTAGTTTCGTCTGAAGAAACATCCATTATGATATACGATAGTAAACTACTACAGAGATCTACGCTGCAAATACTAGATGTTGCATCGAAAAATCAGGTAAGTAACGTTTCATCAATAACGTGTTTCATAACTTTATATAGAGGACACTCACTAACCTAGAAATACAGGTATAAAGAACAGACTTTATATCTTACCATGATTTCAACAATAACAGGGCCAGGAATGGTTCTCACAAAATCTGATATAGAACAAGACCGTCAGCAATTGCTGAATACCAATGTATTTGCAATTCCTGTACTCAATATGTAATGTGTTATAATATAAACACCATCTTAAGAACTCTTATAATGTTTCCATTCTTACTTTATCAGCATTAAAAATTCACATTCTTTGACATCAATGGTTAAATCAACTCGACGTCGACATATAAGTCACTGAAATTGTCCTCAAGATAACCATGTTCACATTGCGTTAACGTTGGTTTTTGTTGTTGACGCTACATTACGTCCTAAACGTGAAATTGGCTTAACGGACTAGGTAACTATTATATGTATTGAACTGCAACGGTGTCCACATTTTATCTTAGATAAACTAACTAGTTACTTCCCAAGAAATTAGCACAATGACACCATTTAACGTATTACATGACACTCGCTGGTCCGCCTATTAACAACTGCCACCCCTCCCCGCCCCCCCCCCAAAAAAATGGGGTATTCATGAATTATCGAGTCACATATATTTGTACCTAAAATCGCAGTTCACCTGTAACAAAACAAAATAGATAATTTTATATCTGTGATGTTTACCTAAGTTATTATCAAAAATTTGTCAATAAAACAAATACTCCTCTTTCATTTTTGACTCATTTCGAAAATATCTTAGAAATTTCGACGTTTTGCCTGCATTTACCGACGTTACTTATCGAAATGTTGACATATTATATATTTTATATATTTATGTACCGTACAGTAGAATTGTCTCATAAGTATTTGTTTCTCAGTAAAGGAACGTACGGAGGAGGAGGTAAAGGTAAGCCCCTCTTGATATTATTCTGGGGGTTTAGCACAACTACACTTGGTGCCCGTGTTCGGATGTTATTTAGACGCCGGGAAATTTGAAACTCTCTGTCGGCATGTTGATAGCTATTTAACAAACGAAGTGTCAGTTCTACATATCCCAGTATCTATATAATCTGCCTATGAGTTGTTAGTATGTGATTTATTTACGGAAATGTACTTCTTAGTCATTTTGATTGTTCACCTCTTAAGCTTACAGTATGTTAAAAAACAGTTTGAATAACTAGTTGTTGACTTGTTACTTGTGTGAAGTTCAAGCACGACCGTTTGCAATGTCCTTCTATACGACGAGAGAAAAAAATCGTGACCTCAGAGATTTTATTTCTCTATCACGTAGATTCATAACATTTTTTTTAACTATTTTCATTGAACGAGTTCATTTAAATAAGGATCGTAGTTTTGTCAATAGGTAATTCTGAAGAAGTGTCGGAAGTGCGCCATCTACTCTTCGCTATCATAAACTAAATAAACAATTAAAAAACATTTCAGGAAGCTTCCTTTCATCTTTACATTCCAATTATAAACACCTGTTTTCAAAGCACACGGAATCCTGCCGAATACAGTGATCTACGTACGAACACATTGTATTACCATTGTAACATTCAGTGTGTACGTTTAGCTAGTGTGTCATTCGTTCCCTGCGACATACAACTGGAGTCTTTTTAGCGAAAATATCGTTTATGGTTTGTGTTTATGGTTTGCTGCTGTTATTCAAATAGCTGAAAGTAGGTGTAATTAAGGTGAACGATATAGGCCTGGTGCCTTACGCATACGAGTGTATTATAAATCACTTGGAAAGGAGATTATCAGCAACGGTAACATTGTTTCTGTTTTATCACTAGGGGTTGCAATATAGCTTCGATAACTGCCTCTAACTAATAGACGTCAATCAGACATAGGCTAGGCCAACTTCCTTCAAATACATACATGGTTAAATGAGTAGATTAATTGTGTCAGAATGATACCGTAGGCCTAACTGAATTTAAAATGTTGTTTTGATTTTATTGTCACTACTGTCTGACTTGGCCATTATTGATGTTACTCGCTCTACTAAAATACTTTGACATATTACAGTAAAGTAAAGGTGATGTATATTAGATCACTGTAAGGCTGGAAACCGTGACTGGGTGCTGGCTGATTGAATCCAGATATCACCAAAAAGTACCAAGATAGGAAAATATGAGATAAATAATGAAAATAGGCAAACTTAAACTCATTCTAGGCATTGTTCAAACTTATTTCAAAGTGGTTTTATAGTTTTCTGAAATCGTCAATCTTTGGTTAACAGTCTTTTAGTTATTCATAGGTGGCTATTATTCTAATCAAACTTTCTAATCTGGTCGCTTAGAGTATATCGATAAGCCAATCTGGGATGGGATTTCTAAACATTATCTCTCTGACTGATTTTTTTTTCGAAGTACTAGACTAATCTAATAATCTTGTGAAATAGTATATTTTTAATTACAATTATTTAGGCCATTAGCCACATCTCTCTAGCTAGTGTTTAATGTAGAATATACATAATGATATGTATGGAACTGCCTCTGTGTCTCCCGGGAACGGAAGTCCGTTGTCTCGGGCATATAACGGCAGAAAGTGTTCAACATCGGTTTGATTGGCCGTTGTATTACATTAATGTAGTAATAGGCAAAGAGGGGAAATACATTATTCACTGAAAGAATAACCAGGGGGAGATGGCGAGCAAACCTTAAAAACATTGTAAACATATATTTGTTATTGTCATTCGTTTGGAGTCTCTGAGTTTAATGATTTAAAAACATATAATCACACTACATATCTGATGCTTACACTTTGATCTTGTGAATGTTGAAACATTGGTTACGAAATGAAAGTAATAGTTAACATCGTTGCAATCAGAAATTTCAGTTTAATTATAAATGATGAACTGCAGCTATCAGGAAGAGAAGTCGATTGTAGCGGGCTATTCGCGACAGGAACGTCATCTGGCCTCCGCTGGGTTGTCTGTAGTTATACATACATGTACCAACTGGATCAACTATACTAACTGTAGAACGAACAACATTTGAGCAGGGTCTTAATTATTTAATCTGGATAAAAATGATAAGATTTCAAACATAAATGTGCTTCATATTATTCCGTAAATTGATATAAAACATTATGATAACATTTTGTTTGGTCACAATACAGTTCATTTCTAGCGTGGATACGGTGTTAGGCGTTTCATAAGTTTCTGCATCAAATGAAATGAAATGTGCTTACGAAAACATAACTGTCAATTTTGTTTTTTAAAGTTATCAGTAAATTGTGAAGTTTATTATGTGAAAACTTAGATCATTTATGTAATACAAAATATTTATGTGTATATTTTTTGTTTATTAAAATGTATAGCCGTTCGTTAATTATTTGGCCATTTGTTTGATACATGTGAAATCCTTGCTATAGGCTTACTATGTATGCGTCTATTATTAAGTGAACATAATATAACTGTGATCTTTCATTCCTATTCTTCAGATACCAATATCTGATCTATGCCTAATATGTTCCTTCAGTGGATTTGACGGTAAAGATATCAGACTTGGGTCCGGTCTTTGTTTATCAAGCCTTTCATCAGTAGAGAAGATATCCATAAATACAGGAGGAAGTGAAGAACTAAGCGAGGAAGAAGTGATCGGATTAATAAACTATGGAATAAAGTCATCAACATTCAAGGAACTGTGGTAAGTGGTATATCACCTTACACGCCTTTCGTGGGGTGGGGGTAGGGTAAGTCAGAGTGTTTACGATAGAGGTATATATATGAGGGGACTAGGAGAAGGACATCGTGCAGTCATATTCTACACCAGTTGAGTTTATCAAAGTAATATTTCAAAACGAGTTTATATTCTTACGCTATTTTAAAGGATTTGTAAATTGGGAAATACCTTAAAATTTGAATTTGCTACTTAGCATTTTACAATAGTTAATGTACAGTTAACATCAAGTTGTAACATTTTTTGTGTGTGCGGGTAGGGTGGATCTGTCTGGGATGGAGACTTTTTAGTATAAGTTGAATAAGGCGAGACATTAGAACTTAAAACCAAACTCAAATTAAAACCATAAACAAATAAATAAAAAATTAGCAAATTCAAATGAGCTAACAAAAAATCATGTACTGTATCCTATATACATGCCGAACTACGAAATATCAAAAACATGATAAAGGACATTACACATATTCACCTTCCAAACACCTCTCTTCACAGCTAACATGATGCAAATAAATCCATTCGTAACCAGCTCATTTAATAACGTGATGGCACAAGATATTCTTCGAGTTCATAACATGTGAAATGTATTTATTAATTTTCTTATTTTATTTCCCTTTGAAGGCTCCACAACTGTAAACTGCCGTCTTCGATCCAGCCAGATATCATTCCAGAAGAAGCAAGTTCAAGGAATATTAAAGGTCCGGTTTCATATTAGCAACATTAATCATTCAGATAATTTATTTTGAAACAAAATGTGTCACTATATATCTCATGAGGTTGCAAAGGTTGGGTAAGGGAGGGCAAAATTATAATTTGATTTTTCTTTTTTTATAGGCAGAGATAACCTTCAAATCTTCATCTAAGCTGTGATTAACAGGAATATAATTTTACAACTTGCCAAACCATACAAGTCCTTTAAAACTAGATTGTCTAAAATCAAGTTCCCAATGGCAGTTTCCTGAATGACAACAAACATCAGTTACTGTACAGGCTATTGAGAGCAATCCCATAACAGCAGTAGTATAAAGCTTATGTTATGGATATAGTACCGACTTTAACAGACAACTGTTAACCAATCCTGTGTTTATGTTCGTAATGTTAACTAGCAAAAAAACGCATTGGCTTTTCTTCTACTGGCAACAGCCCAAATTCCGATGATTGATAAAGAAATCCCTGAAAATGGAAGGAGCAGCTTTCATTAAAAAAAAACTCTCTTTTAAAATACATACCTGAAACTGAATTCACAGAATGTAAAATCATCGACTGATCAGTTTACTAAGTTTATGTGTTTGTGTTAACTCTGAAAATGAAGTTATATAGTTGAAATAAGAGCAAAATTACTTTAATTAGATACTCCAAATGCTATTACTTGAATAAAAATAAGGACTTTATTATAAGGATTCACTCTCCCCACTCTACGTTTATCTACGCGATTATACGCGATTATACTTTGAAATACTTTTCTGTACTCAATTTTCTACGCGGTGTCTGCGCCGTGTCTATAGGCGGCTTAGGGCTTCGCTCTAGTGCCCCTCAATAGGGATTATACGCGCGTAAAGACGTACAATATCGTATAATCTGTAAAGGTAGGGTATTCGCAGCCGATTTAAAAAGCAGAGCTTCTATGGGTTAGAATAAAATGTGATGAAGTAAAGAGTCGGTAAACTCAGTATCGCACCAAGCCCAATTAAAGACTTTCCAAAAAATCCAACCACAGAGCTAGCACATACTTAAGCCGATAAGAATAAGAGTAACAAAGAAAACAGCGCTACTAGGAGCACAAACGATCGATACAATCAGTGCAAAACTTTAGCAAGGAAATGATATTAATTACGACAATGTGCCCCAGTCTGTTACTATTTATACAAGTTCCTCACGTTAGGCATTACATTGAATGTAGGTAACAATTCATGAGAACTAGGTAGGCCTTGGCCTACCCTACCTCTTAGCCTACATCGAAAGTTACGCCGTATACACCTCGCAATAAACCCACGATAGTGAACAAGCAATATTTTGCACTTGAAGATCTGACTTCCCCCAAAATGCATTGATAAGGTTTAGACCCAGTACTTCTTTATGCATTGAGATTCCAATTACTAGTAAAAAACATTTTTGGAAGAAAAACCTTACGATTTTTCCACAAATATTGATGCTTAGAAAAGTGCTTTCTCACAACCAACGAGCCGCTCCGAATTTCGCTCCGCTTAATTTCCATTGACATTGGTCACGGAACATAAGTTGGTCATCGAGATTCGAACTTGCCCAAGTTCACTGCACCATGGGAACGACACAACACATTGAACATGATGGTACATTTTCCCGCCATCTGGACGCCGAGGTGTTTCCCAAGCTAAAATCAACAGTTTAAATTTCCAGGATATGTAGGCAGAGTAACGTTAGCATTGACTAAAGACATTGTAGCGAAATAAGTTTTAACAGTCGAAATTTATGATTGGTTGCCGTTTTAATGAAATATTATCGTAAACACGAGCATAAGCGACCTCTGAGACTTTTCCTTTATATAACGTTTCTATGTTGCACTCCTGGCATGATGCCAAACAAAATATTTCGGAATGCAGGGTATTGCATTTTCCACATGGGCCATTGCTGGTTATGTTATAATAGAAACAGGGACGTAGCTAAGGCCTGATGATTGGGGGGGGGGGGGGGTGGTGGTGTGGCTGAAATTTCAACTGGATGGGTTTTGGAGCCAGAAAATTCCGACTGCTGCCTTGTACCCCCCGGCGCTACTCGTCAACGATACGGTCAGTGTCAGTCAGACACCCTATCTTTCGCGACTGCACTTTTGTTCCGAACTTTTTTCGATACATTTGTACCACTGGCCCTCACTCCACAAACTTATTAATCACTCTGGTTAAGCAAGTAAGCAGCTGAGTATAGTTATCTGTTTGAAGGCTTCATAGACTACTGACTACAAAAGCTATGTTAATGTAACAAAGGGGAAAACGGTTTTTTTTTTCTTCAACAAACTATATTCGACGACATAGTGAATTACCAAAAATACAGTGCTTTTTCCTAGCGCGCTTAATATTATTTTCTTTGGGGGTGGGGTCATTTATCACTCCCATGAAAAAATATCAATTGTTCACTTCATTCCAACTGAGCATTTGGAATGAAGTGAACAATTAAACATTTTGCAGAAAAATGTTGAGTTGACGAGATACGATAAGTTGTCAATTAACAATTTTGCTGAAAAAAATCAGATGCTCAGTTGGAATGAAGTGAACAGTTGAACATTTTGCAGCAAAATGTCCAATTGACGAGGTATGATAAGTTGTCTATTAAACATTTTGCAGAAAAATGTCCAATTGACGAGATATGATAAGTTGTCAATTGGACATTTTTCAGAAATTGTTCAATTGCTCAATTAAAGCAACTGAGCAATCCAACGTTTTTCTGATGTTTGAAAAGATTTTATCTTGTAATCTAAACAATTTACTGAAAAATGTCAACTGATGGGGCAAAGTTGTTCTTATGTTGAGTGCATTTCTAAGCTTCCGTAGATTAACAGTGAGTGTTTTAATCGTATATCATAGAGACAATGTATATCCTGAACTTACGTGAAGCTAGCTAACAGGGTCAACCCACCCAATAGCAAAATTAATACATAAATTTACCGAATTGAAGCTGGCGAACGTTGTACAGTAGTTCTACTAGGCATTTTTTGTTAAAGTATTCAAAATCATACGAAGTTTTGTATGGTGGAGTATAAGGATCGCGAGATACAATTTCTTAAAGTGACAAGGAAAACGTGGTAAATATGACTGATTGAAGGTCAATGTTGACCGAAAATTTTAGGTTACTCACAAATTACAAGAATATATGAATATTAGAGTGCGACAGTCGGAAAAATAAGAGTGCGATAGTCGGAAATTCCGATTGCCGCA
>KN887621.1:10147-21946 GCA_000934455.1 Apostichopus parvimensis | reverse complement strand
TTAATATTTGTATTATGTGCATTTAATAGTAAAACATGTAAAGTGGAATTAGGATGGTGTGGGGAGGAAGGCGTGGCCAATTATCAAAGTAAAGCCAACATCCTGTAGTGTTGGCATGCATATCGTCTCACGGTATGGACATTTCCGGAGACAGAAAATGTGATTCTCACAGGAAGGACAAAACTTCCATATTTCTCATTTCCGATACCGTGTACCCTACTCTACAGTAGATATGGTTATGTGCTGGTGGCTAACTTCTTGCCAGATAAACCGTTCTCAATAGAAACATCACATAATTATAGGAATATGCAATGACCTAATGCCACATGTGCTTCAAACTGTTTCCTTTAATTTCTAGTTCAAATTTGTTTTTAAATTTAAATTTAATTCAATTTGAACACTCCAGTAGCAGTCATTATGCCGGGGTCATAGCCAGAAATTTGAAAGGGAGGAGGGCAGAATTTAAAGAAGGCACTTCTCACAAGGGTAGCATTATTACACTTAACGGAGCGCCATGATGTACAAAGAATTTGTTTACCCAAACTACCTCCCACGTTGGAAATCAACAATAATAAGTGCATTGTATTTATGTAGCAGACGAACTTTCAGGGGAAAGATTGAGAAGGGTCGCTTAGCTTTCTTCAACCTGAAAAGAGGGCTTAAGTGATATTTCTTGCTTTTAGTTACATGTTATTTTTCATGGTACCTTAGGAGTGGGGAACGATCGCGCCCATTGCCACCCCCATCCCATCCCTGGCTATGTCCCTGCATTATACTCTTAACTCAGGTTATTCACTAAAATGCAATTGATCAATGGATGTAGTTATTACTAGATAAATGGTTTCCTCCTTTAAACTTTATAATAAATTAATGCACATAGTGTTATTGCTCACTCTGATAATCCTGGATGTAACTTCATGAATAATATTTAATATTGATAAGTTACGGATTAGACATGGTACCAGATTGGTGTGTTCATAATACAGTCATGTTTGCAAGCAGTCGATTTTATGCAGCGAAAGCTTAGGCTATGTTTCAAATAACTGTTGAATTAAGCAACATATTAATCTACTCTATTAACATCAAGTTTTGTTGTCCTCCTTAACGCCTTAATTTTACATTAATATTATTATATTAAATAATTACTATTTTTTTTTATTTCAATAGCCCGATGACATCCAGACTATGACAGAGATGTGTTCAGGTGGTTTGGTCATCCACAGAGACACCAGTGAGTCTGTACAGAGGTCAGTCCTAGAGCTCCTGGTGGAAGTATCCAATCGTGACGTAAGTAAAACATTAAATGAATATATTGAATATATAAGTTAATACAGTTTTATGTCTTGATGAATTCAAAAATTTAAATAGAAGGATAAAGAAAAACAATAAATATTAATATAGTAATAAACTACTTAGCATATTGAGTAGGATAATAAACATAAAGAGTTGTTACAATATTTCATTAAGTCTTTAACTGAGAATTTATTGTTCAATTAAACACTAGTTTGTGTCACTGATTATTTGAAGGGTAACGGAAACAACAGCAATACCACACAAAATAATAACAAACACGTAATATGGGATTTCATGAACTGGATATTAAATATTGAACTCATCAAATATTGGTAAAGATTGAAGCTAATTACAATTCTTATTTATTTAATTAGAAAATATATATATATATGTTGGTTCTGGTTATTCATGTAACTATTCTTCCATTTATAATATCTATTTTCAACCTCTAATATTTGTTCTCGTAATATAAATCCTTCCTATAAGCCTATTTGTCTTCTGTTTCCGTAATACTCGATTTCCGCTTCGAAGTTTTATTCTGCTTTTGATTTAATTACGTGTCTTCAATTCAGATTTGTTTTAATTAAAATTCCAGCTAAATTCTGATCCGGTTTACAATCATGATCTATAAAATATGAAATAATAACAATAGTGAACCCCGTTCTGTGTCAGATATATGATTTACAAACAGGTATGATCAAACAGAGGAATCTTAGACTTACTGTTTGCTTCAGTACAGTTCTACTAGTTTTACCTCATGAACATGAACAGATATAGACTAGGTGTGTACACAGTGTAAGCGAGTAACGGAAAGAACAAACCCTGTACAACAACCTCTGTCTGTACAATTATTTTAACACTGCTTAGAGTAATAATATGTAAAGAATTCATTTAAATACACGCCACCTTCATGTTAACCATGGCTTCCTTGTAGACCATAATACTCAGGAATGATTATACAATATAATACATTAGAAAGAATCTCTCTACTGAACGGAGGACAATAATAAATAATATGTATAAATATACATAATGGAGAAACTCAAAGGCTAAAACTTAAAAACTTGTGATACTTTGCTACTCTATCATATTATTATCAGAAACAAATATAACATTAAACGAAATGAAGTTAAATGAATGAAGAATGAAGAAAGATCGATAATGATGACGTTAACTATTAACCATTTACTCACTTTCCAACTCCTTTTCCCATTCTATACAATATATCTAACTTTGCACTAAGAATTTCCCATTCATGAACCTAACCATCCTCCTTTTGCAAAAATATAACTAGCGTCACAGAAATTAAAAAATACGAAATATGCATCGTTTTGGTAATCATGTTAAATATGTCATCACCCCATCCACACCCATCTAGTTAATCCTAATCACATAACTATATTAAAGATATGACTGCAAACAATATCTTGTGTGCGATAACCAGATAACATACACAAGTATAAACCATGTATGCACACTGAGACGCCACAACACGCCCATTCTTAACCTTAAAACATCGCTCTTTCCACCAACGCACCCCTCTGTATCCCCTATTACACCAATCCGTCAATCCCTCATTCACCCCTCTTACACTGTTATAGTTAATTAACTAATACAACTACTTTTGATACAATTTAGTTTACTTTAATAAATAAACAAATAAGAGTACTACTTTATCTCTCCTCAATCAAACTAAACAAAATTCACCTGGACTCTGTAATAAATCTAACGCCATTATTTGCTCTTTAATTTGACTGGATTAATAAGAATTAAAATGAAAATAAAACAAACTATGAACATATGACTAAAATAGGCAAACTTTTATTATCAGAAGCGAATTAAATATCTAGATTAATATTCCTAACAAAGTAACTCATTATTTCCATATATCAATCACGTAAACAAACATGATAATATTAATTATATTTAGTATTTTCCTTTCTACAGATTCCCATATACAGGGTGACTCTAGGCTGGTCCTTTAGTAAGATTGATGAAGATGGGAACAGTATCCTCTCCTCTGGTCTCTCTCTACCAATCCTAACATCAATAGAGAGGATGCACATACAGACAGAGAAAGGGAGAGAAATGAATAAACATGAAGTTAATGGAATATTAAACTATGTACAACACTCTAAAAGATTCGAGGAACTGCAGTAAGTACAATTAATAAATATTTAAATATATGTCTATCATACATACAGCAAAGAAAATATCTTTAAATATAACTACAGATCGTAATGGTGAATACAGTTATAACTGGAGGGTAAGTGTTTAGAATATTTAGTTTATTGAATTGTAAATATCAAAATAAAATACTAATAATGACGATATAAAAACAATATACTACTTCTTAGAAATTCGAGAACGAAACACAATAACACAATAATCAACTTAAAGTTACTGAGATAAAAAAAATATGAATAAATAGGAGAGATTGAAATTCAATTACTGTTGTGGAATCAAGAGATTAACGACAAAAGTATTTATTGAATATTAAAAGGCATGTTTTTAATTCTTTATTTAGAATATTTGAAGACAAATGAAATAATATTTGTTTTTAATTTAGACAAATAAATGTTCATCGACGTTTGAAAAGATAAACCTGATAAAATGAGAGATAGTGAAAGGTGGAGACACTTAATGTATAAGGTTAAACAAAATCAATAAATAATGAAAAGAAACTATGAAAGAAAATAAGAGACTAAAAATAAACTAACCCTATAACTGATCCCTCACCAAACCTGTTTTGTCCCACTCATCTTTTAGAAATCCCCCTTCCCACAATAACCAGTTTCCGCAACCCCTATACACCCTCTCACCTTGCCCAGTCCCATTGTGTTGGATCTTAATCCCTTGTACCATATATGAACGATTCTTGTAACTGCATTGTTTCTCTCACTTTTTTACTCATGTATTTGATCCCAACACTGCTTCAAGGTGGGTTCCTTCAACCCTGCTCAAACCTCTCCCCTCAGCCATCGCCCCTCGCCCCTCGCTCTCATCCCTCTTACCCCTCTCTCTCCTCTCTCCCCCTCCCCTCTTTGCTCTACCTTACCACTATCCCCTCTCTCCCATCTCCCCCTCTCACCATTTTCAAAATTCTCCCTGCTCCCATCCAAATTCCTTGCACAGACGCAAACTGCCTATGTCGCCGTTTATCATATATACACAGTGTTGTAAATATATATACAGCAGTGTGCATTATATCACTGTATACATTTATCATTATGTCTGTACGTGAGATGTATGCAAGATTATTATCATTCCATTATTGTCTATACATAGGCCTATAATAGTCTTTAACAAAACAATAACACCGGCCTATTGAGCACACTAGTCCTTTGAACACTTGTTGGTTGTCATGGATACATTCCTTGCCCGATTCATTGTGTGTAGTCGCTATATTAAGCACTATACATATGATAGTTCCTAATATTGACCTCATACGAATATATTAGTATGTTAGTATCATTCTACTCTATCGTCTGCTCTCTTCCGTTACCTGGTGAGATACCTTTCAACTGATCTTCCCGTCGATAAATGAAGTAAAACTTCTCAGATATAGTCTTAGTAGCGTAGAGTAGCGTAGTGTTAGTAACGTAGCTATTTGTCAACTTTTCTCTACGTCCTGTACTCACCGCGGTAAAATTAAATATTTCTTATCCCCATAAACATGAGTATCGTGAAACATAATGATCCCTACATAACGAAACCTACATCACTGATAATTGGATATTTACATATGTTAGACCATAAGATATATAAATTCAAGAAATAACGCAAACTTATAACGCCGTAACTCTTTATAACGTTTATGACACAATGTACAAACAACTCAATTGCCCTAACCTCTTCTAGATCTTTCGTGATGTAAGTGAAATCCAGAAACAGAGTGCATATCCTTGGATATCACCCTTGTCTCATCTCGTTGGAACAATTAATCCCTCTCTTCCTCATCCCCTTAATCCCATGATCTGCTAATGAAATGTATGGTTTCAAGTATTTTTTTTTATAATATAATTATATTAATTAAAATCTTTGATCTAAGCAACCTGCGTTGACAAAACCATCTTGTATGCCCTCTATATCATCCCAACTTAATGATCTAAACTGGCAATTAACAGAACAAAATATGTTTACAGAGCAGATCCTAGTTAAAATATTCAAACGACCTATAATAAACTTCGCACATTGCTACCAAGATTTTTTAAATCAGTCGTCATGGCTTTACGGTGTTCTTAAAATGTGTCATTTTTCTCCGCCTGTATCTACACTCACTTTGTACAACTACTAATTGAAGTCTAGACACAGACCTACTACTACGGAATGTCTATTTTCTTGTCATTATAATCTTTAACAATACGCACGTCGTCTTCATTTCACCATGTTCATTGTATCATTTGTATATGACCTATCAATCACATTGTCATGTGTCACGTGGTTGAACACCTGTACAGCTCAAGTACATATTCTCGTACATCTCTTGGTTACCATGAATACATCAAACAAATGTACCGCTGAAGGTCATCTTGACAATCGGTAAACCTGTACCTCTCTGTTTTGCAACAATGTTAGTCAAGAACTAACAATATAGTTTTCTTTCATTTAATTATTTAAAACAGAGAAAATCATATTGGTTAATTGGTTATATTTTTCTTCATGCATATTTTCACTCTCTACAGGACTCTATCTTAGGTCATTAATTCCTAAAAAATCACTCCGATATTTAGAGTTTCTTTGGGGTTTGATTTCAAGGAACAACACAAGAAGTTTAACGATTGAAACCAAAATTGTGTGCACGATTAACGCAATGACTCACTGATTTTGTTGGCAACTAAGTGAAACTTAGTAATGGTTACCTTCTTGGAGTCATAGTATATCGTTGAAATGTTGTTGTATTATTTAGAGTTAATTGTTTTTTAGATGTTTTATCCCTTGCAATTGCCTCTAGACTTTTTAGGGAAATGAAATTTCAAAAGAAAAAGAAGCAATCTTTTGCCAATACTTTTCTTATTTTCACTAATATTTGGCCTCATTTACGCTATGAGTTGAATTGAAAATAGGCGTGGTTTGCTAAGAAGTTACTGCACTCCACTCATACGTATCTCCATTTTACAAATGCCCTCTCATATCAGCCTGGCTTACAAAACATTTCCGGAAATCCAAGCATTATTATCCGTAGGCATGAACACATCGCAACAAACCTACTGGAAGTTCTAGCCCCTCACCCTCCCCTCCTCACTAAATCTTTATAAAAGAACTTATCTTATTAAACGAAATTTATGCTTCCATAGAGACAGTTATATGCATATATGTAATGTTTGTTGCTCGCCAGTCCACATGTATTCTACTGAGTTGTACTGACACACCTGAGCTCTGTGCTTTAAATAGTTCAATTTAGATAATATGACTCATAATACTCTAGACGATACGTTTTATAATACACGGTTACATAACAGGGCAGGAAATTCTGATTAGTCATTAAACGGAGTTATTGAAATTGCATTCTGCAAATTGAAACTGTAATTAGCATATCCCAACGTCTAAGAAACTTGAGGAACGTGATTTAATCATTCTTCATATCCTCAGTACCTCAGAATAAAACCTGCTACGAACATTGCTCAAAGAATTTTGCTTATTTAATGTAACTTGACTTTACAATCAAACTGACATTTGTATTGAGATGAATATATTTAAAACTGTTAAACTACAGAGGTGATGTTAAGGGGAAACACAACACACATTCATTAACATATCTAAATATTGTGTTTCCTTTAAGAGAATTATACATACATTTTATCAATGATCATTATTAACTTGATTTTTCATTTTCAATTATTAATGTGTCTATTAATAGTGTTATCGAAAGGTTATGTCGTCATGAGAACATTTCAAATTTAAGTATATCTCTCTTAGCTGTCTCCTCTCAAATCTTATATTTGACCATCTACCTAACCTGCTAAAATTGGTAGCATTTAGCACAGCGTTCCCGCTGATCCACTTCCGGGTCGTCACCCAGTTCCTCTTCGTATGCTTCCTCTCCTGACGTAGAACTTTGTACAAGATGTATATTACTTTTCTGTATAGGTTCACGTGATATGTATGACAAGAGACAGATCACGTGACGACTGACGGAACTAATCATGCATCATCCATGGAAGGTCCGGTGCGGGTTTTTTTTTTTTTTTTTTTTTTTGGGGGGGGGGTATAATACACTCTCAAAAAAACCTGGTGAAATATCACCAGTTCCTAGTGAAATTTTCACCAGGAGTTGCGTTTATATGCTACCCTATATATCCTGGTTGTTTTCACCAAGTTACCTGGTGAATGAGATTTTAACAAAATTCTGGTAGATATAAATAAGATATAAATTTCGTGGTGAAATTTGACACTGTCCTGGTTAATATCAATGGGTAGTTCACCTCATTCCTGGTGATATTAACCAACATTTCCTGGTTGATGCTAATACATCCTGGTTAATATAATGAAATATTTCACCTCTTTCCTGGTCAAATTAACCAACATTTCCTGGTTGATGCTAATACATCCTGGTTAATATCATAAAATGTTCCACCTCTTTCCTGGTTAAATTAACCAACATTTCCTGGTTGATGCTAATACATCCTGGTTAATATCATGAAATGTTTCACCTCTTTCCCGGTTAAATTAACCAACATTTCCTGGTTGGTGCTAATACTATCCTGGTTAATATCATAAAATGTTCCACCTCTTTCCTGGTCAAATTAACCAACATGTCCTGGTTGATGCTAATACATCCTAGTTAATATCATGAAATAGTTCACCTCTTTCCTGGTCAAATCTACCACTTTTCCTGGTTGGTGCTAATACTATCCTGGTTAATATCACAGAATGTTCCAACCCTTTCTGGTTAAATTAAACAACATTTCCGGGTTGAAGTCACCATTATCCTGGTTAATATTAAACTGATTTTCCACCTCATTCCTGGTTAAATCACCCCTTTCCTTGTTAATAATATTGGGTATGCCACCTTATTCTCCATTTAAGTTGCAATGCATTCAAATTGAGAAAAAGCAAACAGAAATTATAAAACAACATCATCAATGTTACTGATAGCTAACTTTATTTGCATCTCCATTACTTTTGAATTTTTAGTACTAAGTGAACTTTCGCAATTTAGTTTAATTAATTCCTCACATATTTATACTATGAATTAATATAGGAAATGCAATACTGAAATCAAAATTTTGAGAACATATTTACAGCATAACCATCGTCACATGCTGAAGCTTTGATTGCTCGACATCAACTGTGAAATGTAACAGGGATAACAAGAGCTTGATCAGCACTTTTGCACAAGAATACAACTTGAAAATCACTTGAACAGTTTTCAGTACAGAACAAGAAATGGACCCTATACCTGTCTCTTGAAATACTTGATCAAAGCCTCTTTCCCAATAACCTTTGTTACGACAAAATTCAGCCCTGTGTCAGTAGCTTCTTTTCTTTTAAGGTATTCTGTATTAGCCCAAAATATGCTAGATATTTAAATGTGGTCACCTTTGGTCAGAATTCTTAAACTGTTTTATTTACAACCTTTGAGGAAATTTTCCCATTCAGTCATCTTGTGCGTTCCTTAAAAATGTATGAGAACAATTAGAGAGTAAATACCTCCAGGAAGGTACTTTTTGAATTTAATAATTTACTTATTGGTAATTAATTAATATTGTTAATTTAATTACAATTATATTTTACCACATTGCACAGGCAAACCGAACATCTGCAAGATAATAATTAGGCTTCCAACGATACCATTAATGTTTTAGTCATAAGCTCATCTTTGGACCTCACATACTTGTGCAAATTATTTTAACTCCAATAGAAAGTGGTAAGTTAAGCTTATTATAATCACAGGAAAGATTAATTTGAAAAGATTTTGAGCTAACAGTTAAGTAGTTAAAGAATAGACCAAAGTGTCTTTGAACATGAAATTTCTGAAACTCCGACCCCGAATGACCATAATTATGATCACGTTTTACATACATCAACATGTCCGTCCGTGGCCTCAGGAAGAAGCGTTTCCAAACAATTAACTAAACCGACCCCTAAATGACCTTTGACATAAAATTCCTGAGCACTTCCACATGTCTCTTCATCACAGGCCATCTATGCAAGTTTCACTGAAGTTGTACCAACAGGTATTATCAATTGTGGACAGAGAGATGAATTGAAATGCAAGACATCAAATTGGTTCTCATAAAAACAGCTACAATCACATTCTTGATCATCCAAGCCAAAGACATCCTTATACTACTGCAAAGCTGTGTTACTTGGTAGCCTCTCTCAATTTCTCATTTTGTACCAATCTAGGAAAGGAATGAAACAATTAAAGTATTAAATGGTGTGTTAACGAACTAGAATGAAAAAGAAGATTAATCGCTTTCTTCAGTCTACTTGTTTGTGCCAAACTTTTTGAAAACCTTATTTGTTATCAGTTTCAGTTGTAGAAAAGGAATAAATTGCATTAGCCTGTCTTTTATAGCAAGTGCAGTAACATACTGTGTTGGCAGCCAATTAAAGATTAAAGATTCTCATGGTCGTTTCCTCGGATATTTTTCGACAAACAAGAAAATGGAGATTTAAGTACACACAGCCTGTGTTCGTGAACTTGACATACCAATTGCAAAATAGGCGAAGGTCAAATGTGTAAATGTGCATTACACGATAGTCGCTTGGAGCAAAATGAGTCAATAGTGTTATTTACAGCACTTAGCCTATAGTCAAACCAAAGGGTGTGATACTGGTTCAACATTTTTTCTGTTACCATGTTATGGTAGATGAAGGTAGGAGCACTGAAAGCTCTATCAAGCAATTTTCTCTTCGCTTTAGACAAATTTGTTGCCATGCTTTGCAAAGTCCTGTTGCTTCTGGCTGACATCTCAGTAAAATAACATTCACTGTAAGTTAACATCTTCTCCCAACCTTCCTCCCTCCTTTCCAAGATAGCCAAGGTATCTCACTGCTCTATGACAACAATTTTAAAAAGGACTGACACTTACTGAAGGCCATGGTCACACTTTTTGTTTATACCATGGAGAAATAAAACTACAAGGCAGAGACTTGCCATCTGCAATACAGAATGTATGATATGCTTAGAATAGTGTACAATTACATGTTGTACAGTCCTGATTTGGCCTTTCTGTTTTGAAATTTCTAAGATACATGCACTTTAATTTAACTGAATTTCACTATCACAAGAAAATTCATCTTATATAAAATTGATGACTTCGGAGTGGCTTCAAGTTATGCTTCCACAATTTGCGGAGAGTAAGAGATCAATCTTGTGCAAAGATAAATTGATATCATTTAACACTTTAATAGGAGGAAGTGTATGGAAGTATGATCGAGATAATGGTATATTGCAATGATCGCAGTGACCTCAATTGACCTCTACATGCATAACTTATACATGGTATCAATCACCTTGCAACTCATTTTTGTGTTGGACTTTTGACTTGATGGTGTGATTTGTAGTTGCTCAACTTGTGTATAGAGATATTTTACTTAATAGTAATACTCAACAGTATTCAGTTGCAATTACATTGAACAACACTTACCATCATAGGGCTAAGTAAACTGCAGCCTACATATTTTTCATGTAGTTTGCAAGTACGGTAATGGAAGGCTCAAGGTTGTGTGTTTCTTGTACTCTGTCATGGCTGTTACCTCCTCTTGGGACAAATCTTCCATTTCTGCCAAACAAAATAACACATAACAGCAGAAAGAGTTATTTATTTCTGCACCTAACAGAAGCCGGTCACCTTTGTTAGAAAATATTTTCAAAGTAAAACAAAATCAATTACATTAACAGTCTTTGAGTTTTGTACCATGTTTAAACACTTATCAGTTTGTATCTATACAAAATTCTCGCCCATGAAAACTGTATATGTGTCCCTCTTTGAATGTTCAGAAAATCAATGCCATAAGGAAAACTGTTATGGGCAGTTCGGTTTATTGAGATTTACACCAATTTCATGATCTGCTGTGATATATATGGAAACATAATATGCCTTGCTGTAAATGTGTCCCTTTTTTAATGTTCAGAAAATCAATGCTATTAGGAGTCCCTGCTATGGGCAGTTCAGTTTATTGAGATTTACACCAATTCATGATCTGCTGTGCATAATATGGAAATATAATCTGCCTCACTGACAGTGCTTCAAAACCTACCTCTGGGGAGTATAATTGTAGAATAAGAACAACATGAGATGTAATAAAACTCATTTCTGTTTTATAGTGTGAGGCTTATTACATTAGGAGTGCAAAGCTGTGACCTAGTTATGTGGTGTTTCATTTTTACATTTCTCATGTGGATAAAACTTATTTGTGACTAGGCCTAGGCTATACCTATATCATTGCATGGGTAGGCTTAGCCTAATTAATTTCAGCCAAAATTTGTTTAAGTTTGACAAACAAGTACCCCCCCCCCCTAATTTACATTGAAGTATAGTCTATATTGAGATT
>KN887620.1:39002-49624 GCA_000934455.1 Apostichopus parvimensis | reverse complement strand
ATATATATATACCACCGTATTTATTCATATATATTCATTGTATTGGATGTATGGCAACTTATTAAAAACGACTGTGAGTTGCACAAGAGCTTCTACTGTTACAAATGTGAGCCTACGTCAATGGACAGCTGTGAATATATTAAGGAAGATAGAGAAAATAAAGGTCAAAAAGTTTCTTCAGGTTTTGTGCTTCTTTTTTTTCGTAAGACGTTCCTTGTTCCATCTAACGATTCTTATCTCCCCACATATACTCGGAACTGGACACCGTGCCATCTGAATTCATGTGGGAGCGCGTTTGAAATAGATGGCGCTCTTACTAAACATCATAGGAATTTGCATCTTGTTTTAATGTCACAAATCGACCACTGACGAATTTCTCGTAACTTAAGGTACACCAACACAGGCGCGTAGCCAGGAATTTGCCAAGGGGAGGGGGGGGGGGCGAAAATGTAGAAAAATTTTCAGAGCCGTAGCTACGGCATTGCATACTATCTAAGCGTAGCGCCACCGTGTTGGCGCGAAGCGGCTGCCCCCTTCCCCCCCCCCCCCCCCTTGGCTACGCGCCTGCACCAACACCTCGCCCCCTTCTTTCAAACACTCATATACTCTCTGAAAGGGAGTTACAAGAGAAACAGTTAACAAACCATCTCTTTCCTATGATTGATACAGACGTTTGAGATGAACAACTCCACAAAACTAAAGAGAGGCTCTTGTTGCATTTACGAGATACGATGGCTGTGTTGAAGGGCTGCCTTGTCGTCAATGCATGATTTCATAATGGCAGTAGGCTGTGAAACCTATTCACATTTCGAGGTGAACGAAAAAAAAGTGTCATTATGAGTGGTTCATCCTAGTGCCTCTATTTACAGCGGGCCAATAGTGGTGACTGTGCTTGGTCACGGTGTCATTAAATGTTGTGGTTCAATGTTACCAACTTTCAATTCACTGCAAATGTTATGTTAAATGTTAAGTATAATATATACCTTCATCCCCCCCCCTCCCCCCACCAAGCCCCCATCAAGTTTAAGATGTGATACAGCAACCATATTCTGTAACGATGGCACACAAATTAAAGAGAAAAGAACAATTCATCTGTTTATATTACAAAATACTCCAGTCTTTATTTTTGTATTCACATCAATAAACGGTGCATTGTTTACATTTTCTTTAAAAGGAAACAAATGATGTCTTGTGGCAGTTTCAAGTTTTACACTAATTGTATTTAATCAGCAAATTGTGAGGAGAATAAATTTAAATCTAAAAGGCCTCAACAAAACATGGCATGATTGTATTGGTGTGGTGGGTATCAGAGGGAACAGGATGTATGGTAGGAAAGGGGGGGGGGGAGTTAGTATAGGAGGGGAAGGGAATGAGGCATGGATGGATATGTTTTCTGTGTCAAGTGGACACAGAGCAAATAAAATGAGGGGGGGGGGATATGAGGATGGCTTATCGATCATCAATCTGCTGTATTATGGCCTGACTAATTTATCAAGCTTTAGCACTTCCAGCCTTGGCTCACATTGTGCTAGGGTGGGGTGGGACGAGGGGTAGTGATAGACACCCTGGAAGACTACACTCATTTGAAGAATATTACCAGCATTCACTACACAAATAAAACTACACAAATATTGTCTTGTAACTTTTCCCATTTGCTCTATTTTAAAGTTAAGTTCATAGCTTTACTTGAAGATTCTGTGAATTTTACATGAAATCATAACAATTTTTAAATACTCTCCTTTCATTTCTTAATTGGCATGTATGTCACTGTACTTTCCTTTGATCTTCCCATTGCCCCCCCCCCCCCCCCTCCCCCCATCTCCCTTACTCAAACTCAGAAATAAAGATATTATATGCCAAATAGAGTGTGATAAAGCTAGCAATGTACCTTTATTTATTTGTATACTTTTCAGTCTTACTTTTAAATCAAATGCTTAGTGTATTGGAGTACATTTTCTAGAGCACTAACTTCAAATAAAATAATGCCACAGTGCTATGCATACATAAATATATACCGATGATAACATTTTAAAATATATGCTGAAAACAATATTTTTCAAACAATTGCAATATCTTCCAATAATTTGTCAGCTTTACCAATATATTCTCCCCTTGGTTAATTGGTTCCTCATCTTGGTAGATGGTTCCAAAATACTGAAAGCCAGCAGTTTTCATTGACAAAAAAAAGGTTGGTTTTAAAGAATTGGAAGAATTACTAATAGCTGAACCTGATTGATATGCAAATAACAAGTCATCTCTCATGACTCAATTTGAATATGTACATATAAAGTACTTTACTTTGCATATGCATATATGTATTTGGTGTTGCAACAAATTCACTCCACTGTTGGTCACAGTAGAAATATTTTAAAGCAATTTCACAGACTTAAATCCATTGTCCAGACTTCATATTTCTATACAAGAGAGAAAATTCTGATTAAATAATTAAGCACAGTTAATGTGGAAAAAGTCACAGCTGTGAATTCTTACAACATTGCTTTATACACAGTAACAATATCTGCAGCTTTCAATACTCAAGTAACACCATC
Organism: Apostichopus parvimensis; assembly: GCA_000934455.1. NCBI lineage: Eukaryota > Metazoa > Echinodermata > Holothuroidea > Aspidochirotida > Stichopodidae > Apostichopus > Apostichopus parvimensis. The sequence continues at coordinate 47,075 of KN887620.1, read as the reverse complement.
ATAATCTTGACACATTTTGTTCCAGTAGAAACCAAACATAACAAAATAATGCACGGGGGAATGATTATATATATACTGATTTTTTTAACACCTTCATAATCAAGACATGTTGGGACAAGAGGCTGTCCAGATATCAAAGAAGATCATATACAACATAAGCCTGTTTCCTTTACCGAACCTTAGCATCTCGTTTGACATATTTGGTGTGCTTACATTGCATATTGTAACAGAAATGTAGGGAACCTACAGTTATATCTCCAGTATTGGGAACACAGTACAAAGAGAGCTTTGCCAGCCATATACAATACACACTGAGCTCTTTATTAATGAAGTTTGATTTACTGGACTGTAAGTACTGATAGGTGTAACATCCTACAAATATGAAACTTTAGATTAGAGATCTGTATATCCCCTCATTCAGGTAAAAGATGTCCAGATAATCCCAGTTTTGTAATGCATGTCCCATCGTAGAGGTTGCAAGTTTTAAGTGCTGCAGTTCGCAAAATGTTTACGCTCAAGACCCAGGACCTTCCATGAGGATTCAGTGACAACCACCCACCAGACCCCCCTCAACCCCCCCCCCCCAATCACATGAATGAAAGCTACCTTGAATTATGGATGATTGATAGATAGATTGGTAGATAAATTTTCTCAAGCCTGGAAAATCTTGCAAAATGTTCACAACTGACTAATATTTTGTAAAGTAAATTAGATACCATCCATCAGTTAAATAACAATAGACTATACTACTGTAGCCAATAGCCTACATACATCGTTGCTGTGAATCCATACTAACTCTCATATTTATATCACACTCCTACATTGATAATACTTGCAATGACTTACCCTGCATAAATTAGTTTACTCAAACTGGTATTGACCATTCTACCGTTTCTTCATCATCATGATTTTAGTCTGAAAACAGCTCATTGGGCTTTCATAAATGCCTAAAGAAAATAGCTATGAATCAGCAATACAAGCTTCATCAGCCTCAAACCACTGAAAATTCCTACAACATATATGACCTGGTGTTATTTTTACCATATTCAAAAATTACTTGTTTCCAAGAGATCACCAACTAAGTCTTAGCAGTCTTACATCAGTATAACTTTTCTGGCAAGAAAGAATGTTTTTGTTGCAAAGTTACAGCTTTCTGATTGAGTACATAAAAAATCAAGTTAGGATGTACATGATGTCGAACAGTTTAACTAAACTTATTCTTTCTAATACCAAGCTGTTTTTTATAAACAGTTTGCGAAAACTTTCTTCAATTAGCACCTATGGTAAGGAGTTATTAAGGTAAGTTATAAATATTTAAGGTACAGTACACAGGAGTGTACATGATCGTTGACCTTATTCAATGCCATGTGCAAATATCATGACAATGCCAGGCTCGACGATCAGAACATCACCCATGTGTGCATTCTCGCAATACATGACAAGAACAGCTTGCTTACCAGGTATTCTTCGGGTGACATATTGCTCATAATTGTGTCTATTCATTTGCCTCGTTTCTAGTGTGTTCAATCCAGGAGGCCAATTACGTTCGTGGGCATTCTCCATCAGGTCATTTAAGATATGGCTTGGACAGCCGCACTCGATGAGGGACCGTTTGATGACAGCCTGGAGGACTGCATCTGGAGTGGATATCATTCCACCCCATCGGGTAACACGGGCAATAGGGACAGAGTTGACCCAGCGGACTATCTCGTTGTGCTCAAACTCATCTTCGATGGCCCGAAGGGAAGGGTTAGGGTTTGGAGTGGCAACACGCATCGCCCTTACATATTCTTTCAACATGTTCAATTCTGATTTCAGGTCCTCTATTTGCTGTTTCATGTTTGCCATCATAGCATCCGATCGACATGCCCTAGATTGATGCTGCTGGACAATGGCTCTCAACTCTCTCACACAGTTATGGTTTCCTAATTCATCCTTGGGAATAACTAGTCCGCAGCCATCTTCACACTCAATGGGCCTCTTAGGGTTGTGTATACATTCTTCAAGGTGTTGTCTCAATGCATCTAATTTAACCACAGCATTGCAACCATGGTTTTTATTGCTACAGGATATTTTTAGTCGTGCTAACAGATTGCGAAGGATTCTGGGTACAGGTTTAAGTTGTTCGCTCGTCACAGCTGTTCTGTCAACCGGACAAGAGTCATTACGAGCCAGCCATTCTTTTATACAACCCGAACAGAATGCATGTTCACATTGAGGTACCTGCAATGGATCCTCCAAGACTTGATGACATATCGGGCACATCAGCTCCTCATCCACATCCCCTTCAAACCGTTGGATGTCATACCCCATGTTAGCTCTTTAAGTCACACCTGAGATAGAAAAATCCGAAAACGAATACAACCATAAGACTTACAGTAATGATACCTACATGTGCACATTGTGCAGTAGTAAATACAATGAAGAAACAGACAGGGACTGACATTTCCATTACGTACAGTGATGAAGACTGTTGCATAAATTTTGTCATTATTAGAAGGCATCAACATGATACTTATTCATTAATACACAATGATGTTTCCAACTTTGTTTCCTGAACAAGTGACTGAAATTATTGCTTGAAAATAGGCAGCTTGAGGTGATTATTTGATGAGAGACAGGTTAAATGTCTCATAACTATGTGTCCAAGTGTGTGTCCGTCAGTACTAAAAATGCTGAGTTGGACAGGCTGGACAGATACGACAGTAGAATTGGCCACTTGCGTATAAGGGATAGTTGCTATGTCCAACTCTGAATGCGTAAAATATCAGCTTGATATGAGAAAGTTATAGTGTAGTAACAGGGTTTGGTGCATCTTGAAAAGAAAAATTTTAAAGGAAAAATGTGGAATAAATACAGAACACCCTGCACTATTCGGACAGCTTAATTTTTTGCTGGAGTTGCAGGGCCTGGTGAAATCATTATAGATACAGTATATTACTTCATAAATGCTTTTGAGCATAACACATCTTCCTATCAGGAATTTTTTGCTGAAGTCAGAGTCGCAGTGGAATGTCATTAATTATTACAGGAAGAATTATTTCTTACTGGAGTAAAAACAACATTACTTTAACTCCACCTGAAAGAGAAACCTAAGGCCTCAGCAGGAGTCACGAGTCCGAGTTGGAGTATAGTTACGTGTCCATAATATAGATTAAGGTGACCAAACATCCTCAATTTTGGGATAAGTCTTCAGATGATAAGTATCCCTGGAAATAAATCCAAATTTTCCGTAAAATCCCTGGAGTATCCCTCAAGTTTGTGAAAGGATCTGCAAAAATTTCTGTTTTTCCTGTTTGGCTTCCCATTCATAGAGGCAGTATGAACCTTGGCTAAGCTATGATTGTTACAACTACGTACGTAAATATTATTAATGGCTCACAGACAAAGGAAACCCATATCATTAAATATTGCCTGTAATTCTATATGAAGCATCATGTTGCACTTAGTGATGAATAATAAGGCTTCCAGCTACCTTGGCATTGGATTTACATTGACCATGGACAAAAATACTTGTTTCTGCAGTGTTCTAACTTCAAACCTGGAGGCATTTGAAAACCTTGGACTATAACTGAGAGACCCTAAAAATGCCTTCCTTTAAAAGTATTATGTAAGTACTAACCCTTGATGTCAACATAGGGGGCAGGGGTGGGGTCAACTTCAATATCATGTTCTCGGATATATCCAGTGTTCTATCTACGTGTTTTCTTCATGTTTTCTTTTCTCTATCTAACTTTAACTTTCTCCTTTTACTCTGTAAGAGACCAGACTCGAAAACTCATCTTACTTCTGGTCCCCCTGCCTCATAACTGTGTATTAACAAATGCATATCATTGTGATTTAATGAAATGAAACAAACAATAATTGATAGAGCTAGGAGGTCTATGTACATTACGTAAATCTTTGCTAAGAGTTCGGTCGAAACTTAGAGTTCAATCAAAACTTGGGCCTCGCATAACCGGATTGTGTGAAATTGGAATGAAACGGCTTCAATAACGTTTAGCATGTAGACCAGTCTATGTTACGCACTAAAAGAAGTGATTAATCATAGCCTAATAGTATTGGTACAGGCTGACTTACGATTACAGTGTTACTGTACTGACTTAGGCTGACAATCCTTATTACTCATGACCCGAACACTGCAATGCGTTAGGCTATCCACAAAACGTTTTGACGAAAGTCTTGGAAATCAAACCCTTAAATAACTTTAAGGAAAGCATATGTATTAAACGTTCTTTATGACATTTTTTCTACAAACCATGAACAAATAATTCTTGCGAGACCCCTCCAGATAAAGAAAAAGCTAATAATCTTGCAACCGATCCTTAAGATTTCTCCTTTTTCCAGGTTACGATCTGTTTATTTACGGATAATTACAATGGTCATTTACTAACAAAGTTGCCCTTACTGTTTCACCAACTGTTAATGTTAAAGTTACAACTGCAACTTAAACTGACACGAATCATTTTTGAAAATTCAAACGGAATAGTTTCTTTTACATACAGATATCAATACCAAAACAGTTTCAATTTGACTCTGATATGTATACAGTCAAGGAGCATAACGATATTTATTGGCTTCGGTTGAATTTCTACATCCGCATCACAGATCCGCATTCGCTGCAGTGTCAATTATTGAAAGCCGTTTGCGCCTTATTGTTTGGTAAATGAAAATGATTCAATTCGAAACTAGACTTGTGATAAACACGCCTATTTTACAGCATATATTGAGAGAGGATTTAAATATCAATACCAAGTAGTGCATGTATTGCTGTATTGACAGTCCGAAAATAATATGCTTTCCCTGTATTACGCTGCAAAACTCAAAACTTAAAAGCAGTAGTATACGCCCCCCTACCCCTCAAGCCCCACACACCTAATAAAAAGACCTAATCTTGAAAAGCCGCACGACTTTAAGAATATATATTTTTCCAACTCATTGTCGTTTCAAATATATATTGGAACATCCAGTCACAGATGTAGCCTCCATCTGATATATCTTGTATAGAGATGGGTAGGGGAGGGACCTGAGAGAAAAATAGATGTTTTTCAATATCCAGTGATAGATAATTCATGAAAATACTCCTTACTATCAATTTTGTCAGGATATTACAAAATTCATGCTGTCACATCGCTAGGTATCATGTAAGCCTCTTTATGTATACCGACTGATGCATCACGTTTTCAGTTCTCTGGGAGGGGCTGTGGGATTTTTGAATGGAGGAATTAATTAACTTTTATAATCTTTGAAAACACTTATAGGAATTCCAGATCGACAAATTGGAGGCTATGTATTTTTGACTCTACACTGACAATCCGTATGTATATAACTGATGCCATCACATACAACTTACTGTAGGAAAAGGAGTTTCCTTACCCCTTTATACCCATTCATCTACCTCTACCTCTGTAGGAGAGGGGGGACGAGAGGGATGCCAATGGGAAAGGATGGAAAACCTCTTGGTCAAATTTAGAACGAGAAAGCAAAGAAAACATCGATATATTGGAATAATTTATTATGTGACATCACTGATACATTACCCCAAGTCTTGGTCCTGTGGTCAAAACTATAGCAAGACCATAAATGAATGAATCCTGCACATGACAGCAAATGATGAATTGTGAAACTGATACATCTCAGTTTGGAGGCTATCCTAAGTAGGATCAAAATCAAGTTCAAACTCATGCAACAATCAAAATCAAAATCAATTTATTTCAGCCATTTCTTCATCATAGTACCATACAGCAAAGGCGGTGAATGGCACAGGTAGACACGGAAAGCGTTTTAGCATACCCATGTGGGTAGGAAGCTTCAAAAAAGTGGGTGGCACAACATCAGAGGGGCACTTTCTCATTCCACAACAACCACTCGTTATAGCCTACTATAAACCGATACACACCGGCCATATCACTTAAATATATATGATGTGTTAGTATGCTATATCAATATTATTTATTGAGATAGTTTATTGTTAACCGTGCTACAAACAGATATGGGATGCCATTTTAGAAATAGCATGTACAGACTAAAAATAAATAATTAAAATAAAATATTAAAATTAACAAAGGCTTAAGATATCCAAGAGACAGTTCTTCATCAAAGGGGCACATTTGATTTGCCAGTAAGGCACATTGCTATTTTGGAAAATGGGAGGGGGGCACGTGCCCCCAGTGCCCCCCCCCCGGCTCCTACCCCCTGAAGAAGCGGGTGCTGCTTTGAGGTCACTAAAGCCGTCGAGTTGGGGAACCCTTTCCATAGAAAAACAACATAGAAAATTATGACGTCAAATGGTGCATTCTTCGACAAATTTAAACTATAAATTAGGTCTATATAATGCAAGATTGTGTCACTAATTAACTATTAGTGATGTTAAAAGAGGGAGAGGGAGGGTGTCATCCTCCGTTGAATTCCTAAAATTCCCCCGAGTGACGATGTGACGTGGGGGACGCACGCCATTGAAAAAAAACCAACGGTTAACGTTTCAAACACCTGATTAGTGAGCAATTATCAGTTTTTGATTGTAAACAACGATTATATACAACCAAAAGTAAGAACTCTTCCTATAGTAATTAGAATAACAAAAGATTTGGTGCCCCACAAAGTCTGACCGCTATTATGAATGAAAAGGCACACGTGACTTCCTGAAGATTCAAAACACAGGTGTTTTGTAAAGTCAAAGTTAGATGATGTTAGATACTCGATCGTAACTGTTAAAATAGAAAATTATGACGATAAATGGTTCATTCTTCGACATATTTAGACCCTTTAATTAGTTCTATTTAAGTAGTTCTAAATGCAAAATTGTGTCAATAAATATTGTGTGATGTTCAAAAGAGGAGGGGGGGGGGTGTCTTCCCCTGTTGAAATTAAAAAAACCCCCAACTGACGATGTGACGTGAGCACACACGCCCCTGAATTGCAGCAAACGTTAAAGTTTCATATAAACACCTGGTTAGTGAGTAATAATCACATTTTGATTGTAAACAACGATTGAATACAACCAAAGAAAGAACACTTCCGTAGTAATTTGAATAACAAAACATTAGCTCCCCCACAATGAATAATGAATGAAAGGACACGCGTGGCTTCTTGAAGATTCAAAACACAGGTGTTCTGAAAAGTCAAAGTTAGACGTTGTCCGATGCTCGATCGTATAACTGCTATAGTTCGAACAGTTGTAGCCCCTTGGCTTACGTCGAAAGGAGGAAATTGTGTTGATCTACCAGTGTGATGTTTGTAAATATTTGATTTTTCGTTCGATCCGGATTCAGTGCTCCCTGATGTTCCTTCTTGGATCTTAACCAGACAGTTACGTCACACAGACCTTTATCATCATGTGAGTACAATCTTCAATAACTCTTTGTAAAGCGTGAATATAGGTTACAAAAAATACAAGGAAAATACCAATTAACGTAAGCTTGGCTAGTTCAACATGCAAATTGATACACAATAATTATACTACTACGAGTAGCCTATATAAAAATTACATTATAATTATATATACCATTTATTGATTATCAAAGTACGTTAATAATTTCTTTGAAGCCGACCGCCAGGTCAGTGGTAAACGTTGCGTTGAAAATTTATGTACACACCACATTCCATTGTTTCTCTGTTTGCCTATAGGCGGCCTAGCTTATACTGAATAGATATAGTTTCACACTTTAATTCGATTTCATGTTTCTCTGATATGCCGCTATACCAGCGTTTAAACAAGTTTTCAAACAGTTATTCCAATACAAAATGGTTTATGTTCAACAAAATTAATATAAAGTTTTATCTATACTGTTGTTGAAACTATGGAAGTTTATATCTAACTTGTCAGGCGAATAAACCTGCTGCGATTTGGTTGGGTTTATATTTCGACGTTGGGCGTCTTTACTGTTTATGTATGAATGTTACCATGATATTGTTTTAATCTTTTAGTCTTATACACAAAAATAAAAAATTAGTTATGATCACATCCTTACGTTTACACCTGCGTATAGGCGATCCCATGCAAACCCCCTATCGGCCTGCATGCAGGGTCGGCTTTACCGGCCCAGTGACTACATCCCCTTTTTGTTTGTACAA
>KN887620.1:13832-36092 GCA_000934455.1 Apostichopus parvimensis | reverse complement strand
TATTATTAAGAAATCAATAACCACTTACAGCATAGACTTGGAAATATAGCGGCATGTTGGTCTTTTTGTGAAACCATTGAAATTTGTGCAATATACGGACGAGTATGACCCCTTATCTTTATATGAAAAGAAAATAAGAAAATATTTCAATAATTAATGTATCAAATGGACGACGGTATCAAAATCCCATCGTCAGTCGGGTAAAATGGTTCAATCGAGGAATTTATTGCATTTTGCCGGGGAAAACTTAAAAAACAGAAAATTATTTATTCCCACAAATCTTGCGTTTAGAGCTACTTATGTAGACCTAATTTATAATCTATAGTATGCTTCAGAATGCATTATTGGGCGTCTAATTTTCCTTATGTGGAAGGACCTCCAGACACCCTACATCGAAGTCGGGTTGCTGACCACAGAGAAGCACCACTCCTTTTATAAAAACTTTGATTTGCTTCTAGTTCTTCCATACAGGTTCATGCCCTTACCAAAATCAGTCGAAGGAAATTTTGAACCCCCCCCCCACCATACACACATATACATTTGAAATGCTGTTATAATATAATATAGTGAGGAGCAAGTATAAACTTATGTTTGTCGTTGAAAAGTTTGCCAATCTATCCAGATCAATAATGAATGAAATCAGTTTGCACCCCATCATTCATATGTTTTTTTTTCTAAATTTAATTATAGTCTTCACCTGTAAAATGTATCCAATCGCCGGTTTTCATTTTGGGTAGTTGACATTCCTCCATAATGACGTCTTCATCACATGTTTGACCCCAAATTTTACATTTAAATGTTGGCGCATCAAAATAATCTATTGAAACTGGCTGTAAAAAAAGAGAGAAACATGTATTTGGAGTGATCCTATATCTCTTCTAAATATGTGACGGTTTCGATCATATAAGTCTCGTATAAATATTAGTTTATCAACCCCATTCTCACTCAGTACCATAGGCGTAGGAGGCGGGGGGGGGGGGGGCTCTGCAGCGCCCCAACCAAATATTTTTGTGAAAATTCTGGCAATATGCTGAGAATTTTTCGGGCACCTACTGAAATCAAAAACAACTGTTTGAGGGAATGTCGGTGAATGAAATGACTGGTGATTTGAATTGCATAGCACCAGTGTGTTTTTCAATGGTTAAACTTATATTATTATTATCATTATTATTCTAACGACTTGCCCAAAAATTCTCATCAATATGGAAGGGTGATAACAAGGTTAATTACTGTATGTAATTGGCATGCGATGTAATAACCTATGCATGCCTATATGATATGTACATTAACATGTAGAACGCGAAAATGTTGGTTATATTTTTCGGATAAGTTGTTATCAGACCCCCCCCCCTCCCCATATCAAATTGGGCTCCTACCCCTATGCTCAGTACCATCCTCGTACCAGCAAAGTTTAGTTACCAGGTATCGCATAAGGAACTTCATATCGTTAACCTCCTATCAAAACATTACGTTACTTACCAGCAAATTAAATATGCCACATACGATAAATGCTAATGATGAAACTATTGCGTTCATAATGATCTAACACATTTTAGTTGTATAAAGTTGATTTATAATAACTCTCCATATAGGGAGTATTTTCCCTGCTGACAGTCGTAACGATGTTACAAACTCATGTTAAACAGTCTTAATTAATTACAATTTAAATTGAACAAATGGAAGAGTTATATTTTCATTATCACATTGAGAAGTATAGCATTTCTCTTTTCAGACGGAATGCTCTATATAGTCTCAACTTGATATGTGTGCATTACATAAAGAGTAAACTTTTACCAAAGGAAAAAAAAATATATTGAACAATTCATTTTAGTGCTCTCATCCAAGGTCCCCTTGCGTCGAGACTGACCGTGTGATCATGACCTTGGTTAGTGAATAGATACAGCACATGATCTTAGCCAAAAGGCCGACCAGCTTCAAATTAAAAGTTATGCAGCGTCGCGAAATGTTTTCACAATCGCTTTTTTTAATCATGAAGCAAATATACCTTTGCCACCGGTATAAGATCCGGTGCTAAATTGTAGACAAACAGAGAGCTTTGATTTCCATCATTAATAAAATATTCGATTTCCGGTCCATCTTCATGTTCTTGAAAGCCGAAGGATTGTTTACCAATGTTATTTTTTGTTCCAATGATATTTGTGACCAAGTCGGTTGATGGCATCATGAAGAAGGCTCCTGGCTCTGCGATAATCTGCACTGCATCATCTTCAGGAAAGTATTCATCCAAAGCTTTTCTGATGACGTCAGCCATCTGTTAAAAGAAACTAAAGGTTGAGATGACATTCGTAAAATAAAACTGCAATCCCGCCCCACTTTAAAGAGTGCTGTTCCGAATTAAAACGTTGGTTCAGTTCACTTCCTCCGGAGGGCATATCGGTATTCACGGGGTATCTTGTGTCCTTGAACCTCTCTTTCAGGAGGTGGTGGGGAATGGAAGTATGGGAGAGAGAGAGGGGGGTGGCTTTCCCACCTCGCTCGTCATACATACACAATGATATATCAAAACTACATACCAACGAAAACGCAACAACTCCATAATTGTTAGTTGTTTCAGAAGCGAATCCACCACCAATGTCCAATATATTCATATTGTAACCTAGTTCAGCCCCGTTTATAAATACTTCTTTTGCGCGTTGTAGAGCTTTTGAAAATGCATGAGGATCGTTGCAACCAGAACCTACATGAAAACTGTGAGGAGAGTTAAAAAAGATATAAATTAAACTGGAAGTATAATTTAAATATGTAAATGAAGGAAGATAATATATGCATGAAGTACACATGGATGTACGGGAACGAACATTATATGATAACTATATGTAAGTTCAACGCTGATATGCAATATTACGCATTTCATACATACAAATACATATATTTAATATTTTGGGTGCTTTACCTAACACCATTCACCGTCAGTCCCAACTCTCTGGCCGTTTTTAGCAAGTTGTAAGCCTCTTGTTGCGAACAACCAAACTTTTTACACATTCCCTCTGAGAGAGATGCGGAAAAGTTTAACGTAGATAACCGGAGTAAAAGCCTGTAGAAAATGAAAATCTACAAATCTATTCTGAGACCATTTAGATAAAATAAATTTTCCCATTTTCCGTTTGCAATGAAACCTTAAAAGTAACCGTACTGTAACATGTAGTATGCAAAGAAAGAAAGAAAACTTTTTCATGGTTAACATCAGTATTTTCTACAACAGTATTTTCTACAACAGTATTTTCTACAACTGCCACACCTTTTCAGCTAAGTATATAATTTCATTGGTTGTTATTAAGGATCTACAAACCTAGCAGGGAATGCAGATATATGTTCAAGAATGCAGATAATATGTTCAAGAGAGAGGCAGCGCGCCGTAACATGACTGCTTCACCCAATAGAGAGACGTTGAACCATATTAGATAAGGAACTTGCATATACATGTTGTGGACGAACACTGGGTTTGTATCTACGGTAGGCCGGTTGCGGTAATATATGGAAGCTTGCATGGTTCGGATGAAGCTAACATTGTTCGATTGGCCCGCCTTATAAATTTGTATATTCTTACCTCATATTTGGTGTGTTTTGCTTTATCTTGTGAAGTTCATCTTCGTCGTCAACGGTGGTATACTTTACCCCGACTGACGCTGCATATCTCAAATGGGAGGGTTGTTTACGGGTGTTTGCATAGATAATCCTTGTAGGGGGGTTTCCCTTGCCCGTTATCATCTTTATCTCATGCTGATGCAAACAACAAACAAACAAAACAAAATAAACATACAGACAAAAAAAAAACAAGGAAAACCCAGTAAAGTCGTTCCATAAACTGCAATGTGGTAGGTAAGGTTTAACTTGCAATTGCTTTCTAGGTGTTGAGTTATGACACTTGTCATCTCACATTGCACAAATAATAAATAGAGGGGAAATGGTCAAGCTGTCCTAGGTATCCACCCACATATAGCGATCCCAGCCCCCTTCATTAACTTCATTCGTTCTGTTGGTGTTACCTTTTTTATCCTCGATACGTCTACTGACTATAGTCATGTTACAACGGAAGCTTAAAGGTGCCATAAAGATAAAACTTTGCCCCAATTGACGGGATATACGAGATACGATAAGTTGTCAATTAAACATTTTGCAGAAATTGTTCAATTGCTCAGCTGGAATGAAGTGAACAATTGAACGTTTTTCAGAAAAAAATGTTGAATTGACGAGATACGATAAGTTGTCAATTAAACATTTTGCAGAAAATTGTTCAATTGCTCAGTTAATGCAAATGAGCAATCCAACATTTCTCTGATTTTTTATAAGATATTATCTTGTTATCTAAACAATTTACTGCAAAATGTCAACTTATGAGGCGAAGCTTTTCTTATGTTGATGGTACTTTTAATCTTCCGTATGTTACGCTGTCACAATGTAAGAATAAACGTATACGTATGTTAATAGATCATGCATGCACACGAACCTAAGTACTAATAAACATGAAATGGAAAGGTGTTAGCCTGTTAGGCGGGTGTTATAAAATAAGAAACAACATACCATACTGGCGCAATCGTAGCCAAATTTCAATTTCGTCATGAATTGCAGTAAAACGGGGTCAGAGTTGGCCTTAACCGCGTAATACGGGTAGACTCGAGGCAACAGTCGTTTCCATTCCATTACTGATTTAACAAAATAGCCTAAATCCATGACGTAAAAGGCGTCGTCGCCAGCTGTATGCTGTAAAACATTAAAGGACACCTATAAGCGTTGAAATGTGAAATTTCAGCTAGGACTAAATTTAGTAAATCGTCATACACTATCACACACTAATAAACTATATAACCTGTCTACATGTTGGGGTCACCTTGCAGTACCTTGTTTCTTAGTCTTTGCTGATGCTTTCTATTTGTTGCGAAGCTAATTTTTTTCTTGCATTACCTAAAAATTCTTCTGGCTGGCAAAAATGCTCTGTCACGCTCCTTAATTTAGTCGATAACAGCGGTACATTATGTGGGTAATTCTCTGTAATTTGGAAAGTACGAGCAGGATACACAACTAAACAAAATACGTATATATTTCAACAGCAAAGAAAATTATCATATTACACAGTAAATTCTAAACGATCCAGACTCATGATAACGGGATTCAGGTGAACGTATGTACTAAGTATGAACGGCCACAACACAGTAAATAAGAATGGGGGTTATCTCAACTATGACGTCATAGTAACAGACCTTCACAGAATCGTGGGAGGAAGAGGATTTAGATGGAAGACAATAAGTATTAAAATAAAAAGTTTGCTTAACAGATTTTTTACCGTTGTGACGTCATTATAACAGCATCTGATCGTCTTGTTTGACCGTACGAAAAGTAGTACCGGTGTTTTTACCAACATGCATTATAATTGAATTGCAATAGAACATAAAATATAATGATACCTTAATCTGAATTTCTCCATTAAGTTCTCTTCATCAAATCTTCAATATCCTTTTGTGTTACCTTGTCAGTTGATCTCTCCTGTATAAGTCTTCTCATGACGTCAATTTTCTTCTCATCGTCTCGACAAACTGTAAATTCACTTTGTCTCCTTTTACATATGAACGTGGTATGACGGTTTAAAACTCCGCATCGTTGAAACACTCTTAGAAGCATTTCAAAATATGTTGCTTATGGATCTGGTGTTGACGAGGTGTTTTCACGGACTTATCTTGTTCCCGCGTGTTTTCAACTCCCCGAAAGCTTGACACAAGTTCACTCTGTGTGCTGTGAAAAGATATGCGGAAGAATCGAAACAATTTGCCACTTATATATGCTGGTTGACAAAGTAGTTTCCGATGCTCGAGTTTCTATGACGTGACAAACTAGTTTACTGATGTACGAAACACTCCGTAATATTCAACGTGAGACCAATCTAGGATGGTTAATAAATGCTTTTAGCATAAAAAACATAAATAAACAAACAAACTATTCAAAACGGGAGAAATGATAAAAACAAAGCATATTTCTTGCAAGGAATAAACCTTAAAGTATGGCTCTTTACTTATATTACTTCCGCTGTTGCATAAGGACTCAATCCACTGTGTGTCGCGGCTCCAGAAAAATAAGAAGATATTTCGGCTGTGGTCTTATATATCAGCATGCTATAGCCTAGTGTGATACATAGTGTGATAACATAACCGTAACGTAATCGTGTCAAACGAAAGAAACAAATTTTGAGCTAGAGCGGTGAACCTTTTAGTATGGTACCTCTCAACCTGCAATGTGTAGCTCTCGTTGTGTAATTTTCAGCAGCAAATTTCCAAGATGCTTTAAATCACTATCAAGAGTCCACCATGGAAGCACCATAAATAATTACTATTGATGATATATAATATAAACATGCCAAGAAAAAAAACAGAAACAAAAAGGGAAGGTTGAAATTCAGTAGGCTTTTTATGAACTTAACCCGCCAATGGTTCATATTTCAGGTGGACGTACATAATTCTAACTGTGTTATGGTAAACCTGTTGTCAGGCTGGGACACAAATGTGTGGGGTGGGGGTGGGAGGTGATATATGCCACAATTTGTGCGGGCCCCAAGTGTACAAATTACAAAATCTTCCCAATTTACGGGGCACGAAATATTATGTCCCGGCCATTTAAAGAGCCCTTAAATTGTTGGTGTTTTTGAAACCGCATGCAGCTCATTTGTTCAAAGTATGTTCATGTCCTTAAGGACCTTAGACTGCGAACAAACACAGTAGATCAAATGGTAGATAATTAAAACGTGAACTTGGAAAAGGTCGAAGTCCCTAAATTTTGAAATTTTTCTTGTGGGCGTTTTCGAGACAATTGTCTGTTTGATTTCATGGCCACAATCAGTTCAAGGCTACAGCACTGAACTAAAATAACTTTATTTTATTTTTAGTTCAGTGCGCCACAGTAGGCAAGGTATACCTTACGCTTTTGAGAAATGTACAGACTCGTTTTGGTTTAGTTTCCAAGGAAACGGATAGACCAAAGACACATGTACGTAAATGTAAGTGTCAACCGCAACTAGGTTTACACGATACCAGTAGCGCGAAACTTCAAAGGAAGTGATAAGTACTACTGTAAGTAGGCACCTGTTCCAATCGTTGGAAACCTAATATCAGTTTTAGGCTAAGTTTGTGACGAACAATGGACGTGGGAACTGCCACAATTCCAAGTTAACGGTTGATGTCGAGCCCTGCGTGTGCGACCTGGCCAAAAAGGTAAATCTTCTGTCCTACTGCAGTAGTACTAGTACTAGTATTACTACTACTAGAACTAGGCCTAAGCATATGCGCTCCCATTGTTTGCCACAAAGTAGGCCTTGCTTAGGCGTAACGTTAAATGTGAGTCACCTAGGCTAGTCATTAATCATTGATATAAGCCGAAGCTGGTTTTTGACTAAAGTTATCCCTATGCCTTACTACTGTGTTCCAAACGTTGGGAACCCCTGTGCTCCTACTGTCAACGTGAAGTTGAAGGCTAGGTTATATCATTGCTCCATGCTCACTCAGGCATAGGACTGGAGTACTTAACCTGACCGCGTAGGCCTAGTGCTCTAGTATGGGTACCCTTATTCTTCACACACAGTACTTTCCGCTGACACAAGAAGGTGCTTTCCGCACAACAAATTAATCAGCAGAAATCAAACGTTTTGTCGATGGAAAAATACCAGGTTTTTTTTTTTGAGGGGCAGAATGGCTTACTGAACTGATTAGGCACATTGAAATGATTTAGGAGGACGGAAAAGATAGAATTTGACTGTAGCAGGATAGAATTTAGCTCCGAGACTAGATTATTATTAGGATAGCTAAGGTTCGGAGGAGGAATGATGATTAAGTCCAGTGGCGGCAATAATAAATTTTAGTTAAACAGCGCCACCTTATTTGGTGGTAGTTTTCAATATGGCGTGAGGTGAAAAAGGTGAGCAATTTACGTTTCATCCTTTGAAAGTTTCATACTTTAGGGAATATTTTTTGTGATATTTTCTCATTAACCTGTTGAATTCTTTTGATAAAATTTGTTTAAATCAACCGCCACAACCTTTTACTTCTTTACGTAATCCTTAATTACATACACCCATGCCTCCAGTGAATTATAAGCAGATTATCTTTCCTGAAGTGAACTCAGTCTAAACATGCTTATCAACTTTCTTTGATACTTTCTCATGTTAGCTTTGTGCAAATGTTTCACAATGGAGTCATGTTAATTCTATAGTTTTCTCTATTTCTTTATTATTACCTACAGTGGAGAATTAATATTTGGCAAATTGGCATAACTTGCTCTGCTTCCAACTTAGTTCTAAAGTTGTGTGTGCAAGAATATTATTCCAGTGATGTCTTGTGTACCAATATTTGTCGGACAATGTGGCAATCAAGTTGGGAGTGCCCTGTTTGAGCTGTTAGATGGAAGCAAAGAACCAATGCAAGTAGCCGTTTTCATTTTGTTTTAATTTGGTGAGCAGTTACTAATGGCAGCGGTATTGAGAGCCAGGTTTCTACCCACTGGCCAGGGACAATTACATTACTGGTAGTCTGGTCCCCTTTTGTGAGGTCTTCATTTTTCCTTAAGTATACTATGAAAATGAGAATTAAATTATCCTATAGATATTACATAATTACCCAACCCCCTATTTGACCAGAAATCCTGAGGTGGTATCCCCACCCCCCCCCATCCTGTCCCAATACACCCTCTCATCAGGCCTTGCTGATTGTTCTGCTCATTCTCTTGGTTTATTCAGGTTAACATCAAACACACCTATATAGTAATCACATCCAAGCTTAATGTAAAGCATCAAGGTGCACATGTTGAAATTTGCATGATCTTGAATTTCTTATGTTTCACTCTTCAATTTAAAATTTTTTATGCAGAAGACTTTGGGAATCTGCAAATGGTAAACGTAATGCAATCTTGGTGGACAGCGAACCTAAGGTGGTTAGAAGTCTAGCAGTCAATAAGAAAAGGTGAGCATTTTACAGCTTCCTACTCCAGCTATTCAGTGTTAGGCAAATGATTTGATTACACACACTGCAGAGGAAATTATAACCCGAAAATTAATAACTAAAATTAAGTCCCTTTTTATTTCCAGCCAAGTGATGAGGTGGGAGGGTGAGTTTCATTGATTGTGAGAGTTTTGTGCAAGACTTATTTTTAAACTACAAGTAGTTTGCTGAAATGGCCAGTTGGCATTTCCTATTAAGATATTAGAATATATTTTCCTTGTGGTATCACTTACATAAAATTAGTAGTTTCCAGTGTACCTTTAGGCACAGGGTTCTGGATTTTTATATTCTTCATAGAAATTTATTGATTTGCCTAAGTTTTGAAATATAATTTATGCCAAATGATTTTAAAACAAATTTAATCTGCTGTAAAACTGTCAGTCCCTCTGCTGGTGCCACAATTATATGTGTCTTGGAAATCAAACAATGAAGGTTCTTGATAGTTCTTACTAACCTTTTGTCATTAAAAAGTCTAGTTTATAAATATATTTATAAATATGTACTTTCATGTATTTAGACTGGATTTTTAATAAACTTGAAACTTAATGCTCAGGGAATATATATAAGGACTTCTGAGCTTTATCTAGGAGACACAGAGGCAAAATCAATAAATTGGACAACAGAGTGCAGAGGACTAAAGTCAGATAATAATAACAGTCAATAATAATAATTTAATTAATTAGGGCTTAACTTACTATTAAAGGTCTTCAATATCAGATAAAAATTAGGAAATAATTGCCTTACTATTTGGGCACCTCCAATGAGAAAACTTAGAATAAGTAACAAAACATAGTTCCGTGTAAATGGTAAGCTGAGTTAGTTTCTTGGTCGCTGTTTCCTTCAAGGAGATGATTGTTGGTGCTGGTGGGGGGGGGGGGGTGGGGTAGGTTCTGTCTTCCGCACAGTATAATGTTAAGTAAATGTATAAATGTTCCCATCCGGCAGAAATAATGAAATAGTTGGCAACATTTCCTTTAAGTAAAATTGCAATTAAAACACTTCTGGTTTCCTCCAAATATTACGATGTCTGGCAGGAGAGTTTCTTCAAAGGTGGTATTGATAATGGTGGCGTTGGCCTCTAAACAAAGTTCTTTACTTATTTTATATGTTACTTTAGCCAATAGCTGGAGGACTAATTATTAAAATATGATTCGGCTGTCTACAATACACACATAGACACTCTACACAGTAATAACTACCCTACGAAAAGTGGGTCTTATATTGACATCTGTCCTAAGTATCCATCTATCATACATCTATACATACATCATCTA
Organism: Apostichopus parvimensis; assembly: GCA_000934455.1. Taxonomy (NCBI): domain Eukaryota; kingdom Metazoa; phylum Echinodermata; class Holothuroidea; order Aspidochirotida; family Stichopodidae; genus Apostichopus; species Apostichopus parvimensis. Next base: position 25,822 of record KN887620.1, on the reverse strand, counting down.
TGTACATAGTATCTAGATAGCATCCTGTCTATTTACATCTGCATTCATTCTCAAATATTCAATATACTATATCAATATTCATATCATTAAAACAGATGTGGGTATTACCTATTGATGCAAATTTATAATTGTATTATTGTATGAATTGCTACATGCACTCCCATTCCTAAATATATACCATTCTGGAATCCATAAAGATGCAATGCAATCTATCTGAAAATTGTGATTCTTGTTGCCCTGGATACCATAATTATCATTTATTTAAAACACATAAATATCTTTATGGAATTCTAACATGATGCAATTCAAATTTAATATTTACACTATGTTACAATTAAATACTCTGAAACTTTTGTTTCTTGTTGCCAGAATAGCTACATTTAGAATAGCTAAATTGAGCTGGCAAAGCAGTCTCACCTGTCACTGACAATAATAATTTTAATTAAAATAAAGTAAAATGAACAATGTAAACTGGAAAAGATATGATTTTTGATCTGTGCTTTTGAAAATGTTTGGAGAACAATAGCTTGACGACCAAACAGAAAGTATTGACTCTAATATGATAAACTTATTTTAAGTTTTCTTTGTTGTTAGATTGCATTTTCAAGAATCTAACATCATTAGTACCAAGCAGGGATGTGGTAGTAACTGGGCCCTGGGTGAGTAGAATATCTTCTCTCTTGATGATATATAGAGATTAGGGAACAGATAAAAAACTATGGGGACTTGTTGCATATAATTTATCATAGATTGGTGATAGGACAGCACTGCCTGCTGAAACTTGAGAGCGTGGTGGCCAATTAGCTAAGGCGTCGGACTTGTGATCCAAGGATTGTTGGATAAGGTACTACATGTATCCTTTAACTAATAGTAGGATATCAAATGTCCAGGCATGTTAAAGAGGGGGTGATGACTATGTGCTCTGTCTACATACTTGATATACAGGGGTATGATTTCTTTGATGAGTATTTATCCATTGTGAATAGTTATTGCACATATCTATTAATATATCATCACATCCATAGCAGATGGCCGCCAATTACAGTATGAACCAAATCAGGGTTGATTCGATCCGTTTCATGTAAACTTTGAAATGTTTATGTATGGTTGGTTTTTTATATGGTGTGTAGAGGTTAGTACTGTCCATCTATTTGATATAAATGTGGTTAAAACTTTGGCTCATTTCATCTGTAGAAACTACGTAGAAAGCAGTTGCACTTTCTGTGTAGTATTGTACAGTAGATGACTTTGATTTGACTTTGATGTTTTTTTGCATGACAGGTTACTTTGGTACAAACCACCAGCAGAGAAATTCTCTCCTTGAGGAAAGCTTGGAAGTGATTCGAAGACAGACAGAGAAATGTGATGCCTTTAGTGGTTTTATCATGATGCACAGCCTAGCTGGTGGGACAGGATCAGGTATATTCTGGTCTTATTTTAACCAATGATTTGCTAAATTGATAAACTGAAACTCAATAATTTTTAACCTGCTGTAGGCAACCTCTTTTTATTGAACAGAAAGTTACTTTTGCTTTTGGCTAAACATGCCACTTGTTAATATACAGCTACAATATAAGTAAATATAGAGCAACGTGTGTCACTCTTAAAGAGACATCACTTAAAAAATCTCAGATGGTGATTATAATTTCTATCTCACCAAGATAAAAATATTTTCCAGTAGCCTGTTTAACTAACCCTTTTCTGCAGGTAGTTTCAGTCAACTGGAATCAAAGAACCTGCCTCTTTGAAGTTGTTTTAAATTTTATTTGTTTATTGCCAATCCTCCCTTGTGGTTGGAGACTGCCAAAGATTCCAAATTCAGTATTTAATTATCTGCAGTATATAAATACCTGCAATTACAACAATTTACATTTATCTCACCCATACTCATTGCATCATAGCGCAGATGGCATATTTATTGGTCCAGTTAATCAATTGTGCAGATAGAAAGTACTGATTAAAGACATACCACTACACTGGGAAGGGGTTTTTTTTATTTTTATTTTTTTATTAGTTTGAAGTCTCATCTCTATAGCAGCCTCCCAGTATTTAAGTTTCCTACATAGTTTTTGGTGTTGATGATAATTGTAACCTTTGCATTCATGATGCATGGTGTGTATGTGGGTGTGTGCGTTTGTGAAGCCCAACTTATAAACATGATATATGAAGAAGGGAAGGTAGGACCAATTTAATATTTGGTGTGTAGAAGTATCACGTTAAGTACAAGAAGTTTAATGTTTTTTGTGGAGGTCAAAGGTCATTTGGGGTCACCAGAGGTCAAATTGTGAAAACCTTGTAAACACGATATCTCAAGAAGGGAATCTTGGGCAGACTTCATATAGAAGTACCACACAGAGTACAAGTAGCCTACTGTGTTTGGTGGAGGTAAAAGGTCATCTGGGGTCATCGGAGGTCAAATTGTGAAAACCTTGTAAACATGATAAATTGCAAGAAGGGAACCTTGGAAATTTAAGGAGTCTATCATTGCTTTTGGTGGAGGTCAAATGTCATTTTAAGTCAACAAACTCCAAACATTTACTTCACTCCCCTCTTACCTGTCTCTCTACACTAATGCATCTTCTTAAACATAATATCGCAAGGGAAGCTTGGACAGACGCATATTTGGTATGTAATTGTACCACATTGAGTACAAGAAGCTAAATGTGGGCGGAGGTCAATGGTCGTTTAAGTTCACCAGGGTTCAAATTGTGAAAACCATGTTTTACACAATATTTAAACAAGGACAGATGTCATATTTAGTATGTTGATGTATCACATTTAGTACAAGAAGCCTGCTATTGAGGTCAATGGTCATTTCAGGATAGCCTGTGTCATTGTGAATTTGTTGTTTGTCACATCACACTGCTTTTCACTGTATTACTAAGATCAAGTATGTTGTACACCTTCACTATACACTACGTGGCAGATTCTTGAAGAAAACTGCTCATGTTACATCATCGAAACCACAATTCAGTTTTGCAGTCTGGTTAAAGCTTCCATTCTGTGTATATTGCTTGTCTTATTACCCTTACCAATGGATTAATATTTTATTGTCTGGTTTTTGTTTTTAAAAAAAGTGTTTTGCTAACCTGCATGAGCAGTGATTCACCCCCCCCCCCTCCTCTGACACCTATGGTCATAGAGTAGAAAAATGTGACCCCCAGAACCAGACCAAGATCTCTTTCAAGAGAGTGCAATTAGACACTGAACTAGAAAATAAGACTTAAAACAAATATATTTGAGAACAAAAAACCAAGCTTCAAGCTCAACGTATCTTATTCCTGGGACGGGAAACATGATCAACTTTGGATAAAAATTACCCTTGGTGTGATTATGTAGACACAGCTATTGATGGACGTATTTACAGTGTTAACTTTATAGATATATTTCAAAGCCTTTGCAAATGAGTTTGTTTCTATAAGTTAAGGGGTGTTTGGATTGCCTACTGCTACCTCCCTGCTTGAAATTTGGGCTATTTACTGTGTCTTTGTTAAAACTTTTTCAAGAACATGCCAGTGAAAACTTGATTTTAGCCAGTAGACTTTTTAAGCACTTGGATTTATAGCATACATGGCTAAAATTGTGAGATTCTAGACCTGAATATGAAGTATTCTTTTCATGAATCAGCAGTCTAAACTTTGTCCTCTTGTTGTATTTGATGGTAACAAACTGTAGCTTTGTTTCTTAATTTCTAGGTGTAGGTTCACATCTTACAGAGGTGCTTCGAGATGAATATGCATTAGCCTATACCCTTTTTTGTGTTATGGCTCCATTCTCTACTTTGTCCTCTTGTTGTATTTGATGGTAACAAACTGTTGCTTTGTTTTTCAATTTCTAGGTGTAGGTTCACATCTTACAGAGGTGCTTCGAGATGAATATGCATTAGCCTATACCCTTTCTTGTGTTATGGCTCCATTCTCTACTTTGTCCTCTTGTTGTATTTGATGGTAACAAACTGTAGCTTTGTTTTTTAATTTCTAGGTGTAGGTTCACATCTTACAGAGGTGCTTCGAGATGAATATTCATTAGCCTATACCCTTTCTTGTGTTATGGCTCCATTCTCTACCGGAGACAGCCCCTTACAACATTACAACATGATACTTTCTACTGCCTGGCTTCAGAGGTTGGTTTTGTTTTTACAAAAGGTACAAGTTTTTAGACTCTTCGTTGTGCGTTGTGTTTCTTCTGCAACATCTGTAAGGTCAATTCTATATAGCTAAACTTATGCGTTAACTTCTAGAAAGCTGTAGTTCATATTTAAAGCTACAATCACATGTTCTGTTTCGGCTGCTCTTGTTGTAGTTCACCACCTGTCTAGCGAGACTCAAAAGCATTTAATTAAACCCCATTTTAACATACAAGACCCAGGCGTGTAGCCAAGGGGGGGGCGAAGGGGGCAACCACCCCCCCACTCCCCTTGAGCATATTTTTTTCATGATATCGCTAGTAATTTCAAATAGAAAATGCTTAGATGCAACTTGCAAGGCCTGGGAAGTGCCATTTTCAGCAATCTGGGAGGTATTTTCGGCCAAAATTGTCTTGTACACTTCGCGCCAACTCATGGTGGCGCTACGCTCAGATAGTTTCCAATGCCAAATCTACGGCTCTGATAATTTGCCTACAGGTTTGCCACTCCCTTGGCAAATTTCTTGCTACACGCCTGACAAGACCACTTGTAAATTAGCTACATTGACTAATTCATGTCTGCATAGCTGCAATTGTAAGGTCACACTTACCAAACTACATTTGTAACTTTACTTTCATTGATATATTCACTATTGTATAGGCACTGTTTCTAGCTAAACTTCTAACTCTGCTAAACTTTTAGCTGACAAGCCATCTGAAAAATAGGTAAATTTTGACACTCTGAGCTAACTTCATAATTGATAAGCTAACTTTAAAGCTAATGTCATACTGAATAGGTCACTTGAATCTGACACGCTCAAAATCAGACCTACTAGGTAACTTCAAAATGACAGTCTAACTTCAAACTGACAGTCTAACTTCAAAATGACAGTCTAACTTCAAACTTACATGCTAACTTCAAACTGATAAGATAACGTGGACTTGACACTGACAAGCTTATCGTCTATATTTAATACAACTACTAGCTATATGTGGTAGTTCTTTGCTAGCTTTACACATAATTCACTATAAGGTACTATACAGTAATGTACTTATATGTAATTTTCTACATTGTAATCACTCTTCGTAATTTGCATTTCGTACACAAATTACAAGTAAAATTCACATGTCTGTTGCACAGGTATACAGACGGAATCATTTTCCTTAAAAATGATGACATCCTTCAAAGCCTCATCAACAAAGTCCAAACTGCAAAAACTTCTCAGAACTCACCAAGTATGAAGGATATGAACAAGAAGATTGCTGAGAGCCTAGCTAGCATTTTCTTACCCATCGAGTCTTTGAATCCTGTAAAGTAAGTTCGTTTATAATTGAAAGGTTTTATTGTCATATGTACATATTTTCATGAAAATGTGTCATTTGATGTCACTACCACTCAAGAAAAAACTCCAATACTTTTTAGTGGATTAGATCATCCATCTGTGGTTCTTTCTGGGGAAAAGATTCTCTTGTATGTGAAATGGTGGTTGCCATAGTTTCTGTTCAATCGTATTGTCGCTCAAGTGCCACTTGTGATTTGATCAATATCTTTAGTGACCTGTGTGCACAATTGACCAGAGAGATTGTTATGTTTTTTTTTTGGGGGGGGGGGGATAAGATCTGCATTAGGAACTTGGTTTACTTGACAGAGGTCAAAGTTCATAAACTAAGTAAAGACAGCTAAAAATTTGCACCTCTGACAAAGTCATGCGATGGCTACATATGTGACTAAGAGTGATATGTTTGAGAAAGAAGTAAAAATTAGTCACCTTTAGTTCATGTAACAACCAAAACATGAAGACATTTCTTGTCTACAAGTTATAATCCAGGTGTTAAACTTGATCCAGTTATAGTCTTTCTTATACATGTGGTTTAAAAAAGGTAAGTTTTACAAAAATATAAGGGTGAATTTTTATGCACTCCTACACTTTGATTCAGTCCATTAATTTAAGTCATAACTCACCATCAAAGTTCAAATTTATCTTTACCTTCATCATTTTGTTGTTTTTTATTTTAACAGACTTTACAAAATAAGCAGATTCTTTTCTCGTAGATATGACTTTAAATGAGAAACCACTTCCCTTTACAAGGGTGTGGTTTTGGTTAAAAGAAACATTACTTTTCCTTTACAGGGGTGTTCTTACTGGCCAGGAGCCTTGGGAATTGTTAAGATCTGTTACTCCAATGCCAGATTACAAATTTATCTCCATGAACCAGACAATCAAAAGGTAATGCTCAAAAAAAATAAATCTAATAAATTTAGCAGATTGTTGAATTTTACTTTCCTAAGATAAATATGATCCAGGGTACACTTCCCACTAGTTAACCAACTTTGAAAGTAATGTTCAATATTTCTTTTCCACTGATGGATGCTGACATCTAGCAGAATGATTTGCTGGCGATAAAAATTGTCTGTCTAGACTTTTTAATGCAAATAAAGCTAGGCTACGAAAAATATTGTACTGATAATGTGATAAACTGAGGGTTTACGTCTTAAAATTGCCGTCTGGAATTCTCTTAGTGAAAACATTAGAAATTGCAAATCAACTTCAACCTACAAAAGACATCTTAATCATTAGCTACTCAACCAATAAATTAAGAATAGTTCTGCCTTATTATGAGCATTGTATTATACTGTTTTCTTACCCAGCTCTGTTAAACCCCTATGTGTATGTTTTCTATGAGTTCTATTGTTTTTTTGTTCTTTCTCTATATAAAATTTAATTTTCTTGTTTTACTTTGTAAGTGACCAGAATTGAAAATTTATCTTACTTGTGGTCCGGCTGCCTCATTGCTACAACTATATATATTAAGAAATGTACTTCAGAGTGATTTAATGGCAGAAATAAACAAAACGAAACGAAAAACATTGTTATGACAATCACACAGTCATTTGCTTATGTCTTTGATAAGCAGGAAAGTCATTTTACAAAGAAAAACCAACTGCTTTTATTTCAATTTATTTTTCTTTCATTGTAATTACTAGCTTGTCTGCAATTTTAATCCCATTTTAGTTCATTTGTTTTGCCTTTTACTCTAAATGATTCTTTCATGTTTATTAATTTCTCACCAAAAAATCCTAATGTTCTAAATGTTTTCTAGCATTCTCAAACATGGGTGCTAATCTTAAAATTTTATTTCAAGATATTTCAGCCCATTACTCACATCCTTCCCATCATAGTAAATAACCAATTGTACACCATTATGATGTCATGAAAAGTTTGTTCAATCTATCAGCCTTGTACTTCATAAAGTTATTTTCCTTTTATTATTGGTAACAAAGTTAGACGATGAAACTGATATTGTCACCTGTATTTATTTATTTTTGTATTTTCATTTATTTTTTCTTTGCAGCAAGTCTGGTTGGGAGAGTATTATGAAAGGTTTACTGCAACCCATGAGAAAACACAGTTCATCTGGAGAGAGGGTATCCTTTGTGTAGTTCATTGATTTATTGTAAAATACAGATTTTTAGTCAATTAATTTAATGATTGGCAAGCAGGTTTTGATAGTGGAAATTCAGATTATTATAGCTGTTGATTTGTGTTTTCCTTGTATTGAAAAATTAAACAGGACCATATTTTGGCTTCAACAAGTTTTACTTAAGTAACTTGAGCATTAAACACATATGTGATATAACTTATGGCTCAGAAAACATTAATTCTTTTCAGGTTGTGTAAAAGTAAGATTTGCCTGATGTTTCGATCCTAGCAGGGTCGCCCTTCAGAGGCTGAATGACAAGTTACAGTATCAGAAGGGACAGCAATCTTTTTGTCCCTTCTGATACTGTTACTTGTCATTCAGCCTCTGAAGAAGATCCTGCTAGGATCAAAATGTCAGGCCCAACTACTTTACACATTTTGTTTTTCTTTCAGTCTGTTGTAAAATTTTGAGTGGAATCTCCAACAGGGCATGTTTGTTCATACTAAATAAAAGCAAAATGAAGTGGAACAACAGAAGGAGAGGTGTAAAAATAGTCATGTGGTAAAATATGAAATGAAATATTCTGTCTGCTTGCCCAGATCAGTTACAACTTCTGTGCAATTTCAATTTTGATTATTTGAGAGATGCTTTTAAGTCACATTCCAAGAGGAAATTACGTTTAATTTAGATTATTTTTCTTGTTTTCTACATTCCTCTTGTTGCAAGATTTAGTAAAATCCTCAGGAACGTAGGCTGGAGAAAGGACAAAATAAAATTAATGCAAACCAGATTTCTTTGACAATTCCTCTCAGTTTCACTCAATCAGTAATCTGGTTATCGCAAGGGGTGATTCAAGCCGTACTTTTCCATCCTGTATCGCTGGAATAGAAAAAGCAATACGGTCCTCTTGTCGCTGTGTGTCTTGGAACCCTTATCCGGTCGACTACTGGCAAGGTAAGGAATGTTCAGTCTTGAAAGTAACTACACAATTCAAAACAACTCATCGGGTGGGGGGAGTGTGGGGGGGGGAGAGAAGAGGAGCAGAAGAAAATGTACAGGGAGGGGGAAAAAGGGACGAAGGAAAAGACAGGAGGAGAAGAAGGGTAAGTGGAAGACAGGATGGAATCTGAAGAAGGAGGACATTGTTATCTATTTAAATCCCTGTATTGCCGAAAGCCATATTAAATCAACTGTCAGACTAGCGATCAGTCTACCAGTGGTCAAATTGATGGATATATATGTGGTGTTATAAGAAACAATGACACCTTACATCTAACAGAGTGTGGGTTTTCGACCCCTGGCCAGCCAAAATAAGGTGAGTTTTTCATCCCAGAGAAACCACTGTTTCCCTATCTGAAATGGTCTTCCAATTTGTAAAACTCCAAGAAGAGCTAAAACTGTTACTTGGATAGGAGACCGATGTGAAGTGTAAGTAATAAGCCATTCCACTTCTCCCACATTGCACATGTGGCTGCTTGGCTTTGACAAAATGACTGCCTTCCAAGACGAGATTTAAAGTGCGTATAGATATTTGAGTATAGATATGGATTCGGTACCAAATTGTACATACAACTGGTATGGTGTTGGTTTTACTTCCTGAAAAGTTGTATTTGCATGTAATTAATTTTGGCTTTGCATAACAGTGTCGTTGATCATGTTTGTAGTTCAATTAGTGAATTGAGACATGAGATAATATTTAAATAATTCATTACTAAATGTACAATTAACTTATAATTACTCTTCACAAAAGCATTTTCATGTTAAGTTTGATATTTCTATGAAACAGTTGATATGTATAGTGTCAAATGTTTCTGAAAAGGAAATCAACTGTCTCATGGTTTCTAACATCTGTTTTGAAGTAATTGTATAAAAATATATAGGTGCTGATGTTTACACCCTAGCAGGAAATTCTTCAGGCCCTCTCACTATTTATACTTTTACAAGTTTTCTGCAGTAGATAATCAGTTTCTAAGTTTTAAATTATGAAAAATTAATGTGTATATTTGTGTGGTAGAACATGTCAAATTAAGTTTACAGACCTTGCCATATGAAAGGACTTGTGGGATATGAAAGAGTACATACCCTTCAATCAGTAGTAATAAAAAACTGAAGTACTGCCAATCTCTTATCTCGTCCTCCAGTTTATTCCCTAACCCCTTCCCTTAATTCTCTCTTTGTCCCTCCACTGTTTATCTCCTACCTCTCCTCTTCCCCTGTTGGTTTCTTTCTTCTCTCCATCCCTTGTCTACTAATCCCCTTACATCTATCTCTTTGTGTTCACCATGCTCATTAACCTGTCTGTATTCTGTGCGTGTTTTTGTCCCTTCTGTTCCTGTTACTTGTCATTTAGCCTTCGAAGAAGATCCTGCTAGGATCGAAACGTCAGGCCAACTTACTTTTACACATTCTTCTACACAGGCTCTCTAGTGGATAAGCAGTTTGCTAACAGTTTTATTTTATTTTAATCTCTTATCTCAACAGAGATTGCATTTTGGAATGACAGAAGAAATTACATCTTTAACTGGGAGTTAATAATAGTGGTGTGATCTATAGATGGGTAAATAAGTATCTGTGCAAATGTTTGTTGGTATTACCAGAAATTAGAACTAATTACATTAGTTAAAGATTAGAAATTAAAACTGTACAATTTTAAATCTTGAATGTTTCTCATTTGTTCGTCTTCCTCAGGTACAAGACATTTCCACCTCAAAGCAAATGAAGGATCAATATGTTTGTGTAGCAACAGTTCCAGTGTAGTGGAGGACCTTCAAAACAGTCTCACCAAGGGTAAAGCAATGCTCAAGGCTGGGGGTTACTTGCATTGGTACAGAAGATATGGATGCACAGAGGTATGCAAAATGAATAAAATATATAAATTTGCTCAGTTATATGAATTTTTTCTTGATGTAGTTTTGCATTTGTGTTGAGCTCTTAGTTTCTTTATCTTTACATTGTCTTATTCATTTATTTATTTGATTTTACTTTTGATGGGTGGGAGGGGTTTGCCCCTTTCCCCCCTAATTATTGAAATCTTCTGGAGGTGGTAAAGGCAAACTGAAGAGCCAACCCTCTTTACAACTTTTGTGCTTACAAAATTGTGCTTATCTTTTTTTTATGCCAGACAGTTTCCTTCTTGTTTCAGGACATATTTGAGGATGCTTTTGAGACCATTCACAGTGTCATAGATAACTATCGTTCTGCTGTTACCTGATGACCTTTGACCTTCTTGATAATGAATCGATGACCATGGACCGTGAAATGTTTCACTTTCTCTCGATGCATTTTTTTTATTGCATTAAGATTAATGGAATTATAAACCAGCTGAGTGTTTTCAATTTTTATATCTTGAGAAGAGGAAAAACTTGTGTCTTTTGAAAAACCTGTGAAATACAAGAGTATTTCGCATAATGTAATATACATAAAACAATCAGCAATGAAGCTTCTATTAAACTTTGTCTTACTGTCTAGGATAATTACCAGAGTTTTGTAACTTGGGTTGAGAAGCAGTACTTCACAGAGTTCAGGCATCCAGCGAGAAGTGAAGTGTCGTGATGGCATCCATGTTCCTTTTGAGCAGTAAACTGTGTAGTAGTTATTAGTAGTGGTGTAACTGGTCAACAGCAGAGCACTCAATCTTATTGACCATCATCAATCAGAAATTGATACCAGCACACACAAATCACCACATCCAGTGCTTTAAAAGATTATCAGTATGATGGCCCCAAATTTTAGCCTACTAAAAATCGTTAGTAGTTTTCGAAATAACTTTCGTAAAGAGCGATCCTACAATTAGTCTTATTCCTAGTCATTCAGGAGTGTTAAAATAGACAATTAAATATCTCACTGAGGAGATAACTGCTTTCATAGTTGCAATAAAATGTGTTGAAATTTGAGCATGGTGACCATTTTTTATTTTCTAGCATATCTTGGGGGGGGGGGGGGTTATTGATGGCTCTTAAGTTCCATCATAAACTTGTGACAATTCAACATGATGACCCAACTTAACCAAGACATTGGCAAACAGGAATCAGTATGCAACTTGTTGTGCTATATTCCTGGTTATGAGGTTAATTGTGGTAAGTGCATTGAATATTTTATTTGGAACATGAAATTTTTGCCTTTGGACTTGATTTAAATTTAAATTTTATCAGTTTAATACTAAAGTGTGTTTTCACATAAAGCTTTCATTTCAGAGTATCAATCCAATTGCTATTTTACCATTGTAATATAATAGAATAATGTTTACATAATTGAAATCTGAAGTTGTATTGATAATAAATTCTTCAAGCAACTGTAGCATTTTGTGTTAAAAAGGTATGGATTTTTAAAATTTGGTAATGTTTGTGAGTGAATCTGAGCCACTGTGGCATCTACAAAACTAAACTTCTTCAGAGTAAGACCACGAACCCTGCAGGTGCCCCCTCCCCCTCCCCGCCCCCTCC
>KN887618.1:38620-55186 GCA_000934455.1 Apostichopus parvimensis | reverse complement strand
AAACCCTTAATTATTGTATTCATAATGTCCTATTTTCATTAATACTAATAGTCGAGTGACAGTGCGTCGAAAAAGCCGCGATCGGGAAACGGCGGTTAAACGGTTAACCGGACTGGCGGCGATCCGGTTAAACGGTTAGCGAAATAACCGTTAGGTCACACCCTTACTGTACAAAGGATCAACTGAAAATAATATATGGAAAGAAGGGCAAATATGTATGGGGAAAAGTTGGATGAATGAGTCTAAGGATTGTTCCCCCCCCCTGTCCCGGGCCCCCTGTTTTGTAGTATTGTCACAGATTGGACCCATATTCAAGCATTTCTACAGCAGTTGTTTCTTTAATATTTACAGAAATGTTTACATGCATCTAATTTTTTCACCTAAAGTTATTTTTTGGGAGGGAGGCAAAATGGATAAATATTTTATAATTTTGATGAAAACGACGATGATCTGAAACATCTAAGCCTTCTTGGTACAAAAATACATTATGATAACAATTATATTGTTCATTTTTTTTAATATTACAGTACAATAGTATTGTTTACTAGCATATGAATTGGCTGTCTAAGCTAACCTTCCTCATTTGGTGACTTTTGCATTTTATTAGTAATATTATTCTTACTATTTTTTTTGGTGGGGGGGGGGGGATGCTAAGTTCTACGGTGGTACTAGGTTGACCTCCATACAGGTTTCAGTTTGGCCCAAAATTAAAAACTTTTAACTTTTCACATTTCCAAGCTCCCTCCCTATCCAAAGTTTATGGTGTGCAAATATCACCCAGTGGTAACGTGGTGACAAAATGCTTTCATGTCAGGATATTATAGATCAAAACACTTCTTCAGTTCCACTGTGTTCTTTTTTGTTTGAGTTAGAAATATGTCAAGTACCTTATGTCTACAATTGAGGGATACCTGGACAATGTACAAGAGGTTCCCTTAAAAGCTATCTGCCACCAGTACATGGTTAAATACAGACCATCATCTAGCCTTCATTGATTGGGATTCATTAACTTCCTGTTTTCACAGAGTAACACAAAAGAAAGAAACCATCCCTTCCTCCTACAGTAAAAGCTGAGTCACTTTTACTGAGCTCAACAGGAAGGAGAGAGCACAGTCTAGCAAGACTCTTGAAAGCCCAGGGACCGTAACAAAAGACAAACGTCCTAGGTTACACACAGGCGGAACTGAAGAAGTATATTTCACAAAAGGTCTGAGATTACAACTTATAGGTGGATGATTCTACCAAAACACAGACTATATATTCACCTTTAAAGGAGTACTGCGGTTTAAGTCCCAAATATCAGCATCCTCTCCTACAGTAAATAATTTCCAGACATTCTCTCTGGCATCATTTGTCAGGACTCCAACTTTGAAGGACACTGCTGTTTTTGCCAGTAGAAAACAAGGCAATGGCAATTTCCTATCAGTACACAATTAAGAACTTAAACGTACAGTATGCTGTATTGGCCCCGAATATGCCAGATATTCAAATATGGTCATATTTGGTCAAAATTCTTAAACTGGTTTCATTATCACCAAGTGGCAGAAATGTACCCCACTGGGAAATTCAGTCATCTTGTGTGTTCATTTAGAATGTCTGGGAACAATTTGGAGAACACAGACTCCCCAGGAAAAGTACTTTTTGAAAACTTCTAGCAATTATAGCGTGCAATAATTTGGGGCCTATACAGACTACATTTAAACACATGATGGTTAGTCAGTTAACAATCGTCAGTCCAAGAATCGGTGGGATATACATATCTAACAGAATCCCTGTATAACTGCAGCTTATTAACATCAGCAAATATTGCATGGCTGCTCTCAAAAGCCTGCACGTGTAACTGATATGCTTTGGTAATACAGGAAAATGCCAGTGAGAACTCAATTTTAGCCGGTAGGTTTTTTGAAAACACTGGCAATTTTTTTAGCAGTTGGTTAAAATTGTGAAATTCTAGGCCTGACTGTTTGTAATTTTTGGGCTTAAGTGAGAAAATTCAGAAAAGAAAACATGTGAGTCAACTAAGACCTCGTCTTGACACCCTCGTTCCGTCCTATGATAATAATACACTGGTCAACCTGTGTGTGACTCTGAATCTTCTCACAAACTGAGGGACTGAAGGAGTTCCTATCAGGTTTAATACATCAATCAGAAATTACCCTGTATTACTACTACTACTACACCTCTGGTACCTGTAGATTGCAGTGCTCTATGTACACCTGATTCAACAGTATGGTGTCCATGTATATCAAATGAAACTGTACATGATGTACCGAACAATGGAAAAGTTTGTTGCTCGATTTATTCTTACAGTAGCAGACTTTGTCATCAAAATAAATGATATTCGAACCAATTGCACATTGTACAATTTGTACCTTAATAACATTAGGAAAGGAATGCCTTCCCCCTCCCCCCCCCCCTCCTGCCACCTCTCATCCCACCTCTCATCCAACCTCTCACTCCACCAAACATTGCAACAATTATTATATATGTCCAATATAATATTACTGATTAATGAATGTTTGAAGGAAATTTGGTACAAAAAGGGACAGTTTTATCTACACTCCCAAGTGCAATATCGCCTAGATGCTTACTCCCACCAACCCCTTCCCTTCAGCTTCTTTTTCCTTCAAATTAAAAACAAAAATCAACTTCTAAACTTACCTTAACACTATACAGGGAATAATTTATTCAGCATGACCTCGCAAAACACTCTGCAAAATACTAAAGACGCAAAGATGTACGTATATCACAGTTTTTTTTTACACAGGAACTATAGTATTTTAAGAGCTAAAATTCTGAGCCTTCAAAACTGCTACATACAATTTGAAACACTGAATTTATTCCCTGATTATGCAATCAATGGTATGTGGAACACTAAAATAGATACAAATTGATAGTTAATGAATATTTGGTTCCTAAACCTTTCCTGTTAATTTTGTCCTGCTCTAACCTGTTCCCTTGACAAAAGTCTAAAGTGCAAATTATCTATTGCATACAATGACCGATAGTATGAAATTTCTCAGAAAACATATTAATCATAATAATTGTACATTCCTTTACAACCATAACAACCAATGGGAATGCACTGCCTTAAATTCGGAACTACCAATCTAGAGTTGTTAACACCCCATTCAATGAGGTACAAACTCCCCCCCCCCCTAATCCCCCTCCCCAAGCTTCAAATGTCTTGACTATTTCTCGGTCACGCAGTCAGTTCAATCATTAAACTCCAATTAGGGATATGAAGAACAACATTAAACATCCTCTAATCATCTTGAGGTCTGCATATGAGTCATTTCCATATTTAAAATAAACCACAAGTTCTAAAACCTGTAATTGCTATACATGTCAGTGTTCAAGGTTGGGTTATTGATTATTAACATCTCTGGTTGTGAAATTATCAAACACTTTAGGGCTTATCTACAGTAAGTCCCTCTTTTTGGTTAAAAATCATTCCAAAGATATGTTAGGCTCTTCAATAAACCAGTGATTTAATAAGGTACCAGAAGAGGGTTGGACTGGAGGGGTAATGTCAGGAACGCAAGGTTACCATGGAAATAAAGAAGGCACAGGAAGAAGAACAAATTGAAGAAGAATAAATTAAGTGAAACATGTGATGCAGCATTTATCCTCAAAGTGAAGTTTAAACTTAAAAAAAAAAATTTACTTTCATTTCATAGATATTTCAAGTAGATGTTTCAGAGAAGCCTAGTCTTTTACCAAAGAGGAACCATCGTACATAATATTTAAATAATACTCCAAAACTGTAAAATTATAAATTTTGCAGCCTTTATATGCAATATAACCATCAAGATCAAGGAAATCGATCTAGGTCTACTACATTATACACACTTTTTTTTGTCTCTATTCTAAAACTGCTCACTCACTGGCTTTCAGAGGTAATACAGTGTGTGGACTCTAACACTATGTCAATAACCAACTGATACAAGGCTGAAACTAAAACTCAACTTTATGCCACACTGCTAGTTATAGTCATGGAGTACTACACACAGAATAGTAAACTAAGCATGCATAATTACTGTTTCATTTTGAAAATGAAACTGCTTTTCACACTGTAGTAGACAAGACTACAGTCAACTGTAAAGTACTTGTTATTTTTAATTTTGTTCCATTGAATTTAAGTAACTGTCATAACTTATGGAACATAACATTGTTTTCTAAGAACTGAATACAACATAGACACAGTCATTATTGTAATTTACATTTAAAAAAAGCAACCTGCACATCCAAGCTCTTCCTACGGTATCTACTACGTGCATAAGCAGGGACAAAAATGTCATTCAAGTATTTGACAGGATTTATCCATGCATTAAGTCGGCAGAGTGACAAATTTAAACACAAAGATCAAAGAGTTTTACAACATGTATAGCTAAGTCTGTAAATATAATATAATGGACCAGTTCGTTGCACAGGATGAATGAAACCACTCCTGAAAATGTCTGGCATATTCAACCAATCAGATTAGATCCATTATTGATCAGAGAATAATTCAACCACACTAGGTGCACCTCACCTTTAAGGACAACCGCTACAATTGTACATAACAAAATTGCTAATTCCTACGTTAAAATTACCAGATTGTAAATTATATCCGCAACCTAAAGCACTACCAGTAGTATAGCTAATTACACGAGGTAAGTATACTGTACTATACAAGTACAAATGTTCAAAAGCCTGGCATTTGACAGATCTTCACTTTAAGTTGCACACTTCACAATTTGTTAAATTCTAAAAGAATTATGCCACCAAAACATGGCAATCAGGGCTTTAGCCAAGAATGAGAAATAATAGGAGTCCATAATTCTCTGTGAAGGAGGCCAAGGTCATGGCCTAAGAGAGGGAGTTCCCTTCCATTTGGCAAAATTCTTTGAGTGGAAATCATACCCCCTCTACCTCACCCCCTACACCTATACACACACAGGATGAAACCTATAACATTACAATGCCTGGGCTATTTCACCAAGTTTAAACCTACAGAGGCTCTTCTATCATTCACCACTGTTGTGACAATTCCAATACTTCAAAATCAGTGAACCTCAAATATTTGTAAAGTTTCCGTTACGGACTTTGTCAAAGGTAGGCTAGGTTTGTTTGATAAGGTTATTCCTATTGTTCACTGGGAATGTTAATCTATTAATGCTAAATCAGTCAACGAATCTTGTTTTAATAGGAAGGAATGTCTATCGTAAGCTTTCTTTATTGAAAAGTATACAATTGAAATAAAAGAAGGAAGAAAGCAACTTTATGATCATTGCTACAGAATAATCCTTTAAGTTTACTTGTAATTTACTATACACACACTGTAATACTACAGAGTTCAGTCAAAATGTGATACTGTTAATATCTTGTTTACAAATGGTAATTTTATGTTAATATAACAATAATATTGCAGTTCATGCTGATACTGTAGTGTGGGTCAAGCCAAACACTGTACACAATATATGTACAATATTTGAGGAACTTATTTTAATAAGAAGCTTTCTTTTGATAATATTACAGTGGATATAGCACCAAATCAGAACCAAGCAGTAGATGCACTAGGCGTTTAACAAAACAAGTTAATCGCAATAAAATGAACAAGTAAAGAAATGAGTCTTTAAAGACTATAAAAATTAAAAAATTGAAGTATGTATAAATGCTACTGAAAATGGAAAGGATGATACCACTAAAGAGAAACATCATTTAAATGTATAGTGCTACAGTGTACACTGCACTCCATGTAGCTAACATGCAATATTGTTTATGTATGTATGTATATATGTATATGTATGTATGTATATTAGATCCTCCTGCAAGCAGGAACTCGCGAAGAAGCCTCATTGGCTTATCAAAGCCGCAAGCTGACCGAAGTCAGTCTCTTACATTCATATTTAACGTCCATGATAATGAATTGTTAATTGTCAACAACAACAATATTGTTTATCTATTTAAAGATTTAATTTTATATATTACATTACATGCAGATAGTATGTGTCAATCCATACATCAAGTAATTACTTCACTGTGGGATCTATGAATTTTTGAGAAAGGTTAAACTTGGCACATCCTTCTGTAATCATGTTAACATTATTTGTATAGAACATGTTTGTAAATAGTCTAATTAGTTGCTAATTGGCAAGGGTGTACACAGTTCAAGGTACAGTATACATTCCAAATTCTGCACATGTTTATAAAGGCCTAGTTGTACTGTTCTCTCTGTGTTGTTATGATAGAATAACCCAACCAAAGTAGTCTAACTAGTTAACATATATTCAAATGTTGCACCAAGACATAAGAACATGGTTTGCCATAACTGCATACTACTTTAAGATTGTACAACATCATAACCAGTATCAAATTTAACCTAGTTTATTCACTCAACTATTGTTGGTATCAAATGTTGACATAAAACACCATCAATTCCATGAATGGAAATCGATGGTAAATAAAAAAAGAGTAACAACTTGGTTTTTAATTGAGAAATGTGTACAGAGTATGATATTATATTTAGCTATAAGTTGCTATATTTGTTGTATATGAAAATTTGGCATTGCTTGCCTTTTGTCATTTGATACAAGGCCTAAAACCAACAAAGTAAACAATGAAATAATAACATAGCAAGATGAGGGATGAACAACATGTTTTTAAACTACAATAAAAGCCTTTTTTCATCTTTATGTAGTGAGGGTCATCCACAGTAATAAGTGATCAGGCATGATCAAGCAGCCTTTAGTAGGCATCCTAGCCAGGCTATTTGACAGCCAGACAATTTCTGGGAATTTAGTAAGTTTAAGTTCAGACCAAAATAATGATGACCTTCCTTTAAAGGGTGTGAAGACTTGCGCAAAAAGAAACGTCTAATGCCGGTAATTTGACCTAGTTTCGAATGAGGTGTAACAGAAGTGTTAAACACCACCATCGATCCCAGAAAATACACACACAGCTTGCTACCATCGGTAATTAGACAGAAGTTAGTACACGGTAATTAGTACACGGTAATTAGTACAGTCAGTACATACAGCTGCGGTCAATACCCACAGCACAGTATACAAACAATACAGCAATGGACATTTCAGTTCCAGCTAAAGATAACAATTAAGGTATCACGTTTCATTACTGTCTGCATTTTGTAGCGACATGAACAAAACATCACTTGCAAGCAACAGAAAGTTAACTTTTTCAGATGACCGCACGCGGTTTGGGGCGAGTCTTCAATGCCTTTAATGCAAGCTAGCTCAGATGGGCACATTACACTGCAGGAGAGCTCATAATATTACAATATATTACTCAGGTGACTAGATGGGGGAGTGGGTGGGGGGAGGGGGGCACAGAGCCTAGTATGATTTGGAATATCTGACAGCTTTTAGAAATTGGGGTTGGATGAGTTAGTTTGAACTGTGTAAAGTTCGACCTAGCCCAATGGCAAAGCATGGAATACTGTAATAGCCTATATATGTGTATACATAATTTGTAGCCAGGCTAAAATTAGTGTATAGTACTAGTAGTACTACAGTAACAACCATTTGACGTTAGGGCCTTGAGCCTATATTCACGGAGCTGAAGAGTGAAGGTACAATCGGTCCCTTTACTCCTAAGAAAGCCAAGCATTATAATATAAAACAACTCACCTACAAAGTGTAGCATTGGCTTCACCTTAGCCGACCAATTTCCTGACAATGCCAACACCTGTATATCGTCCACCATTCACGATCGGATCCCACATACAACATAAGAAATAGTAATGGTCGGCAGCCAGCTAGGATATTCCTACAGTAATCGTCCCAGCTTACTACGTGTGCGAGAGTCGCGATTGACCACATGAGAGATCGGGAGAGGACACTTAGCTTCGACGTCTTGTGCAAATGGATGACAACCCACTATACAATATGACCAGTTTGTCAATAGAAGAAGTAAAAGTACCGTATACAATACGTATCATCAGATATATCAGGTCATAGTGACGCTTAAGAGAAGGTATCCTGTGAATTTCGGAAATTTCTGGATCTTATATTGCTCCATATTGTTGTGGCAGCCTTTTCGAATGAAGGGTGATGACTGTCCTTTGAGTGTGTTTTCTTTTTCCGAATGGGAAGACCTTGGTTTTCAAGTTCACTGAACAAAGCTATCACAACCTTCGATATTACTATATTTATAAAGTGGGTCGAACACTCTTCATTCTCTCTTGGCTTACGATGAATAGGGGGTGTAGGGCTATTGTTAAAGCCAATGACTTATACTATATGGAATCCAGGGAGGGAAGCAGCCACGGAAAAATCGATAAAAAGCTGTTACAATCGATGCTGCATAATGATGAATAACAAATGAACCAATTAAATTCTTGATAAAGCGTCCAGGGACAAGTAACAACCATTGTCCACGCCAAATACCCCCAGTGATATATGTGCCTGTCCAACTATTCCGTTAATACCCACAGTTATGTGTTGAACTCGGACAAGTTTGAAGGATCGCTTTCGCCGGTAAGGCTGTATTCCGGCGTACTGAAATTCAAGTTCAAGAAAAGCTTTGCACTACGTACACGATGTGTCTGTCCCCTCTGACTCCTAGAATAGTTGGCACATGGGGAGGATCCTTTCTTGCATGGTCGTGCACCCATGCAGGAGATGCCATCCTGGAGAGGGGTCTAAAGGGACGGCCGCTTTGAGAATTTTTTTTTATGTAACTGGGTACGTGGCTTGAGATGCAAAATGGTACTATCTTACGCAAAGCTTTGCACTGATTACACAATATGATTTACAAAAGTAGGGAAAAGTTTTGGGGGCACTGAGACATGGTACCCCCCGACTGGTACGCCATTGAGTACACCTGCATTACTATTTGACATATTTACCACCCAGTCAAACTCCTCGCCTGACAGCGTCTCCGAAACGGGTATCGCTCGAGGGGGTAATATTCCCGGACGGGATGGCCAACGTTGTGTTTAAACGTGAATTCAAGAGAGGATCATGAGATGACTAATTATAATGTTACCAACACGCTACAAAAATGAACACGGAAAGTAGCCAATGTAATTAGTAGCGCACATTAATTTTGAAAACCACTGACTGGGACCTTAATCTGGCAATTTCAAGCCAGTAAGTGTATCAAGTTAGACGATGCAATCAGGAAGCCATATTGTTTTCAACTTATTCGCTCATGATGATTGTGTCAATTTTTGGACTATGACTACTAACTTTAGAAGAAAGTGGAAATCAGGCTTGCTCTTGTAACACAAGGATAATTCAATCCACTTATCATTGTGAAACTTGGTCTCAGTTTAATAATAACACTTAAAACCATTCACATTTGTTTATACTCCCCATGGATGATAACTGCAGCCCGAATACACCATGGTATGTTTGTATTGTTGTTTTGTAATGACCCATGGTCTGGGATATGATTGACATGGGTACGTCATTCGCTTGATAAACACGGTCATTGATGCATATATGGCACTGTCAATTTCACTGCACCAGTCATACTACAGTGGAACATTGATGTAGATCCCGCCCGACCCCCCCCCCCGACCCCCCAATCTCATATGTCTGAGGGACCCCAGTGTTATCTGGTCCATTATTATTGGACAAGAAACCTCTTGTCCATTGACGTTCTTTGTAAATATTTAAATGAGCCTTCGGCATATTAATTGTTAAGAATATGGCATTTCAACATTTCAGTGAAACTTTCTTTAAAATAGTTAGGCTACTACGTAACACTGTATATTTTTAACTTAGGCCTACATATTTATTTCCCAATGAGATTTCCGACAAGTAATAAACTTTTCGAATAAAAGATAAATAGTATAAAAAAAAGTCTTGCCTAAATTTGCTCTCATTGAGAATGGGTAGTGTTAGATTAAAAAAAAAGACCCTGACATGAATTTGCCCTGAATATGTCAATACTCGACATATAAGTCTGATCTTAATTCAAACATGTAAGCCTAGTATTATGTCCAACGTTGCCACCATTGTCAATCGCCGTGTTTTTGCGGAAATTACATATCCAATTAAAACTTCATAACCGAGGATAATATGAGTCGGTTCACACTTGATCCAAACTCCATAATCATAAATGATCAATTTAAGTTCCAAGTATAGGGCTACCTCATAATCTTGAACAGGGGCGTAGCGAAGGGGTTTTTGTTGGGGGGGTGTGGAGAATTTGATTTGCCGACGGATCTGGAAGTGGTGACTGAAATGGGGGAGGGGTCTAAGGGGAGGGGTGTCCCCCTCTTTTTAGTTTTGAAACGTCCTTAGATGCAATCTGGTGCATATTTAAGTCAAATTTGGCACGGTAGAAGCTCCCGTTCTCCATTTCTCTATTCAGCTTTCCTTCTTTCTTCCCCTTCCGCTCTCTTCACCTTTTCTCCTTTTGCCGAAAGACCCAAAATTTGCCGACAGACCCAAAATTTGCCGACAGCGACCAAATTATTGGGGGGGTGTGACACCCCCCCACACCCCCCCGCTCGCTACGCCCCTGATCTTGAACTATGTTGGAGAATATACAAAACATCAGAATTTCTGTTTACGCGGCGCACTTTACCTATACCTGTGGTCTACAGCAACATTTTGAGACAGATTTGAGTAAACAGTAAACAACACCCCCACACATAAACAGTCAAGATCATGTTATTTCTTTGATTTTAATTTGAAACGAAAACGAAAAAAAAGATTTGATGTATATTGTATTTAATTCAGGGGAAGTAATTATACAACAGGCTAAATTTCAGTGGAATCGTTTATCTCGATCCGAGTCCTCGTACCTCTTAACCGTGACTGTCGGACTCATGAGCGCATATCCTGGTGGGGACAGCGGGACGCGTCCCCACCAACCTTTTCAGTGGTGGGGACATGATATACCATGTCCCCACCAATTTCTCTTGACCAAACGCTGCAATTGAACTTTGGCGCAGTTTGATCCAGCATTGTGCAAATGACATGCAGCAGTTCTCATTTTATTATATTTATCCACAGTTATTGAATATTGGACGGAAAACGCATTTGCGGCAGTCTATAATTGTTTTCTGGGAGAGGACCCCAGACCCATCGTATACAAAAGTCTACTTGGATTATTTGTCCCCTGATTTTTTTTTCTGCAGACGCCCATGTATTTCCCCAAACTAACTTTGTAACCCATGATATCTAAACTTACGGAGGTTTGGGAGCATCATTGGGTCTGGGAAGTGTTATTTCCGGCGACCTGGGAGGTATATATATACAAAGTGGCTATTCTTACAACGAGTTGTAAGAATAATTGCCGTTTACGCATGCGCAGTTGCTATTTTACAACCAGGAGTACTATTTTTACGACTATGAGTAACAATTATTTCCAGTTAGGGTTAGGGATAGGATTAGGTTTAGGGTTACCCCTACTGCACGCACAGTTGCTTTATTTACTTTACTGCGCATTAATTCGCCGATGTTGTAAGAATAGTTTATAGATAATTGTTACAACTAGTTGTAAGAATAGCCACGGCCATATATATATATATATATATATATGCCAAAAACTATTTCTTGTACGCTACGCGCGAACCCATTGTCGCGCTCCGCTTAGATATAGTATCAGAGAACAGACACGCGTCCCCACCATTATCCAAGACTGATCTCACCCATGTTCGGACTCCTTCACATCCGAGTCCGAGTCTTGGTTCTGCACAGCCAAGTCCGAATCCTTATAAGCCTAGTAATTGGCTCGATTCCGACGTCGGACTCAAATTCCTTTTAAAATATATATTTGGTCAAAGTTTGAATGTTTACGTTGACTAATACAATATTAGTCTAATTTTCTATACATGACAATGATATTGGCGGTTATTTTGTCAACACGCGTTATGGCCAAAACAAGTTTGACTTTACTAAGCTTTGACCCTTGAATCTATGACCTCACATAAAAAACACAACATCCTTTATATGCCCATGCGTACACCCTTCAAGTTTACCGTACAGAATTAAATAATTCTGTGGTTTGAATTTCACCACGCTTACGATATAATAGAAACACCCAGTTGGGACAATAATTTTTTGATACTATACATGATATACCGGCCGCGGCATGTCCCGCGTTCAGAGCACTCGTAGCCTATCATGTCAGAGCGAGAATTATGAATATTATCAGATGAAGGTCAGGAAATGTTTGTACTGTCAATGATATGGCATGATATGGGAGGACAGTTTAAAGAGTTATTAGCATAAGGAAATTGTCCCAACTTGCTGCTAGTGCTATAGAAAGCGCGACTACGGAGTGCAGGCGTATTTGTTTACTTCTGTAGACTATTTTGACGAAGCGACTGTTTCTTGAAGACTATGCAAAACTGGTGTTGTCGAAATAGCTAACGTACAGTACGTAAACCACTTTACGATCAGATAATTGTTTTTCTCACATCTCACAAGGCATGTCATTATTTAAATGTGTCAAATCTTCATGCAGTGAGAGTCTTTTCAACGACGATGTGAACACCTTGGATTAAATACCATGCCTCTTTTTAAGAGAAAGTCAGGTGAGTATCTAGCCGGTATAGATTCATTGTAGGGCCAACTTGTCAATGTGTTTGTGTTGTGGTTATCCTAAATCAATAACATCTATAGCCTAAGTCCAACAGTAGCCCTAGAAGCTAGTAGTAAGGTATGAATGTTAATCATTTACAAACAAGGCGAGGCGTGACATTAGGCGTATTACTGACCTATGGCACAAATATAACTTTAAATTAGGCCTAAGAAGTTGGTAGTAGTACCACAACTTCCAAGTGCTTCAGTCTGTAATATATTCCCCACAGGCCTAGCCTACTTCTTTGGGCTGTATAGGCCTCAACCAGGCTATAGACATGATTTAGCTCACTGGTAATCCCAACAGGAGATTAGTTCCACTGTTACTTCTAGCCATAAACACGTCAGTGATGCAACTCAATATGAGTTGGAATTTATTGTATGGTTGGCTGTAAGTTTATGTGAAGTTTTTTTATTCTGGAAAGAATTGCTTAGACCAAACTTCTGACTGTTGGTAACCAGGGCAGTAGTGCTGATAGTTGACTCATTCTTTTGTAGTCGATTAATCGCATAGCCCTTTTCGCGATTACTCAGTTACAGTTATGACGTCATCACTGTCATTTTTACATTGCAGAAATACAGTCAAAACAAATCTTTGCCCGTAGTGCACTGTCTTTATATATTTGTTCTTTCCCGTCTTAATGTGTGGTGTTTATATCATAGATATCAGATCATTAGGAAATGTTATTACTATTTTGTTCCCGTTATAATCACAGGGATTTCTTCACATGTGATTTAATGAAACTTTGACTGATAGTGATCCCACGTTTCAGTCTCAGCATCAGCAAAGGTTAAATTGCTATCATGGTGAACATAGAATCAAAATTGCAAAATGGCCAGTAGCAATGAAGTCTTAACACATGTTTCACTAAATGTTCAAAGCTTAATACAACCTCCAGAAAAAAAAAACACATTTAACGTAATTATCGTTTTAATTTTTAATGTAGTTCATATTTTAAGTTTCTTCTGTAATGCTTATCCACTACTAAATATGTGACTTCAGTCACATTTTTCAACAATGTTATACTTTGCTTGTTTCCAACAGAAAAACTGGTCCAACAACCTATTGTACCGGTAAAACAACATCAACATCATTCCAACTCTAGACAAAACACAAAGAAAGGAACTATACAGGATGGTACAAAGCCAAGTGAAGATAGGATTGGAGTGGAGGATGTACCAGGGGGACCTCAGCCATCTATGGGGAGTACCAATGAACTTCAGAGGACCTTGAGTAATGAGGAGGGCAAGCTTGGGGACCTTGGGACTGGAAAACTTGGGGAACGAAAAATACCAGGTGTGGTGAAATGTTCCCACATTGATGCACTCAATTAGCAATTTAACGATTTCCAGTGTAGAAAACGATTATTGTACAGTAGTTATCTCATCTAAATATTCAGCACTTTAGCAGAAGTTCATGCTAGTACATATTCATGTTGCACTGCTCAGTTTTGTGTGCATTGGCCTCTTGGCCAATGCAAGTGAAAGTTTGTTATATATATATTATAATGTAGCATGTGGAAGGGAGTTAAAGAAAATGTTTATTTTCACAGTTAAACCTGATGTGGAGTACAACTTGTGAATCCCTTTACATCAATTCTTCGAGATGATTTCTAATAAATGCTGCTCAATGTGTTCATGAAAGCTTTAATCTACTAAAGGAGTAATATATTGTGTAGTTAGAGCAGGTTTCACAGTTCTTGTCCTGTTGGCTGTGACTTACACTTTGGATAAAAATCATTGGATATCTAGACTATCTCAAACAAATCATGTTCTATCTGTATTGCATACATCTTGCGATCATAAATCCTCATTGTTTCTGCTGTATGTTTTGTCAGTACTGATTAATTTTACCAATGAGAATAAAAAGCTGATCCAAGGTACAAGTTTCAGATTCCACAGCTCATGGCTGCTCTAGGGCAAATTTCTATTCACTTCCATGAAGCTCCATAGTGCCTTTAATAGTGTCCTTTAGCAATTTCTCCTATGATAATCACCACTTTTAATGTTCTCAAACTTCACAGATCAAGCTTCTCTCTTTGGAGAATCATCCACTTCAAACCGATCAAGGCTCTGTAAGACCTTGCCCGATTTTCTTCATGACAACAGTGCACTACCATACTTAATACAGTTTATGGACTCATTCAATGCAGTACAGGTATTACAATGCTGGCTGGCCACCGAGAGCTTTAACAAAGCGTCGTGGTCGCACAGTCTAACGGCGACCATGGAGATTGAGGGCAAAACGAACATTCCAAACGACGGTGTCGGTCGGGAGGAGGGTAGGGACGTTACACAGACACAGAAGGGTAACTCAGAGACTAAGACTGTGCCAAAGATTCAATTGAACGGATCGTCGCTGAATGACAAGGAGAGCGTATTAAATAACAACCAAAGTGGACAGAGGAGTAATCCTATGGATTCACCCGATAAACCAAACAAAGGCAAAACTCATTCTCGAGCCAGGTCGGACTCGGCTGCCGTAGAAATAGCAAAGTTAGCGGAGAGGAATAGCAATATGAACGGTCGCGGGAAAGGTCACCGGCGGAACATATCTGACTGGAAGAACGTTGACCCCAAGACAGGTGAGCTGAGATTAGTAATCATTTCTTATTTTGTGCTAAATGCGGTTTAAGCACTTTATTGAACAAGAAAGTAAACTTTGTGTGACAGAAGGAAAGAGTGACTTAGCAGGTGTCATCCCCATCGTCCGATCTCGTTGCTTAGAAGGCTAAAGAAAACTTTTCTTTGAACCCTTTCATATCAGATTGCACAGTTACATTTGATGTCAGTGTTTGCTTGGTATGCAGTTCACAGTATTTCATTCCATACATTGACAGGAATACGAGTTAAATCTTCTCTGTTTTGCACTCGCTTCTGTCACAATAAGCACTAAATGTCTACAATGTGTCGCCATACGGGCCAGGAATAACCAACAAATGATAATTTGGTCTCCTAATTAACAACCATGACCCAAACAGGCAATCTAAGCTTTGCTACGCTTTTGATATCAGGTTTTTGTTATTATTACGATAAATTGACCCTCTAGGACATGCTCAATCTGAATTTAGAACTGTGGTCCATGGAGGTGTATAGTGAGGTTAAGTTACTACCTCACTCTGTGTGATATGCATGGTAGGAATGATTACATTGGTCTATGAAAACCATCGCAGAAGACAATTTTGGCCCAACAGATACAGTAGAAGTTGCTGATGCTCAATGGGGTGTGGTTTTGAAGGTACATATCAGGGGCATGTGTTGATAGATAAGTGCATTAAGTACCCCTGATATGTGTTTGTCATTCATATGCCCAAAAGCCATTTAAGTTGGGAAAGTCTGTACAGTTGTAAAATATTGTCACATCTTTCTAACATCATTACATCCCTGATGGCAGTGCTATTGTAAAATAGAAGCTAGCAAACATTTTCAGACAATTGATAGAAGACATTGATGAGGTTAGGTGCTATTGTAAAATAGAAGCTAGCAAACATTTTCAGACAATTGATAGAAGACATTGATGAGGTTAGGTGCAATTCTATCACCCGGTTATGATGATAAATTAACACCTGTTTGATATTTTACCTCACACTTTAGCTGTTGAGAGAGATGCAATCAATATATACACCAAATTTCTATGCAAAGATGCTGCCACACCAGTAGGTCTGCCAGAGGCCATGAGAATCTCAGTCATCGGTAAGTAATACCTTTCAATCAAACTTGAAATGTAAATTTCAGACAATTGAGAGGCAGTTCAAACATGCCATAAGTTCACAACCGTACCTGATCCACCCATCCAACTACAGACACTTTTTTTCCCCTTCTTACTTTCATACAGTTGAAATTTAATGTTTCCTCTTTCTCTCTCTCTCTGAATGAGGTTTCAGATATGATATTGTGCCTTCCAATCATAAGGTCCCCAGTTCGAGTCTCTCCGAGATTAATGTATGTCGTCCAGTTACAGAGTTGTTGACAATTGACAATTCATAATCATGGACGTTAAATATGAATCTAAGAGACTGACTTC
>KN887618.1:4030-30015 GCA_000934455.1 Apostichopus parvimensis | reverse complement strand
CAAATAGTACATCTTAATTTTATATGATAGTCAAAAGACAAACAGTACATCTTAATTTTAATGTGATAGTCAAAAGACAAATAGTACATCTGAATTTTATGTGATAGTCAAAAGACAAATAGAACATCTCAATTTTATGTGATAGTCAAAAGACAAATGGTACATCTCAATTGTATATGATAGTCAAAAGACAAATAGTACATCTTAATTTTATATGATAGTCAAAAGACATATAGTAGATCTCAACTTTATGTGATAGTCAAAAGACAAATAGTACATCTTAATTTTATATGATAGTCAAAAGACAAACAGTACATCTTAATTTTAATGTGATAGTCAAAAGACAAATAGTACATCTCAATTGTATATGATAGTCAAAAGACAAATAGAACATATTAATTTGATATGATAGTCAAAAGACAAATAGTACATCTCAATTGTATATGATAGTCAAAAGACAAATAGTACATCATAATTTTATTTGATAGTCAAAAGATAAATGGTACATCTTAATTTAATATGATAGTCAAAGGACAAATAGAACATCTCAATTTTATGTGATAGTCAAAAGACAAATAGTACATCATAATTTTATTTGATAGTCAAAAGATAAATGGTACATCTTAATTTAATATGATAGTCAAAGGACAAATAGAACATCTCAATTTTATGTGATAGTCAAAAGACAAATGGTACATCTCAATTGTATGTGATAGTCAAAAGACAAATAGTACATTTCAATTTTATGTGATAGTCAAAAGACAAATAGTACATCTCAATTGTATGTGATAGTCAAAAGACAAATAGTACATCTTAATTTTATGTGATAGTCAAAAGACATATAGTAGATCTCAATTTATTTGATGGTCAAAAGACAAATAGTACATCTTAATTTTATATGATAGTCAAAAGACAAATAGTACATCATAATTTTATTTGATAGTCAAAATACAAATAGAACATTTTAATTTTATTTGATGGTCAAAAGACAAATAGTACATCTTTTTTTTTGGTGCTTTCTTTCCACAGCTTCAAAATTTTCATTGAAAAAGTTGGTTACTAAAGAAGAAGATAAGGTGAGAACAAAGATTGTTTCATTAATCAACCGGAAAATCATTGATTCTTCATTTATTTCTCAAATTTTAAACTCTGCTGCATCACGCTAAAGTAGGATACAAAAAAGAAAGAGAAAAAAAGGAGAATGAAAGTTTATATTTTGCAAGACCAGATTATTTTTGCTGCCATTTGTTTTTCTAGCTTCAATCCGTTTTGAAATTACAGAAATTTCAGCCCTTTTGAAATTAAAGAATATTATTTCAATGACAGATATTGAAGATATTTCAATTTGTTTGAATGTATTAATGACAGAAATAAGAAGCAAAATACGAAGAGCAACATGTGAGATGGGAGAAACCTTCTCGTTAGGCAAAGCTATTTGACAGGTTAATTGGAACCTGATAATGTGACACAAGGCTGTAGTACTCCTTTACTTTCTAATCTATCATAGTTATCTCATATCCCTACATGTAATGTATAAAGAAATAAGATACTGTACTTCACTCCACATCAGAGATGTAAGGACGTGAGTGAGTGAATGTGTGAGTGAGTGAGCTGGTTTGGGGAAGAAGATTTGGCTAGGGCTTTCATATATTCGTCCTACACAGGGTTTTGTTTGCGGTAGGAAAACCATTTGTTGAAAAAAAAAAATTTCTTTCTTTCTTCGCTCTCTATTTTCTTTGTAAAGGCTAAAGAACAAATGGCCCTACAGATTGCTCAGATGATTATCAATGATGTCACAGTCCAGACAAAAGGATCCAGCAGCCAAGCCAGATCACCTGACCAACATCCCTCTTGACCTCTAGTTAGGGAGGACCTCATCAGTATTGACCTTTCAACCCTAAGTTGTTTCTTCTCTCTCTCTCTCTTTCGCTGACATCATGTATTCTTTCTTTGGTTTTATATCAAACTGTGTGTGCTCATTAGTAAAGACAATTGCCCATTGATTATACAATTAGTGTAATGTGGAAATGGAAGGCAGAGTTTGGAGTATCCCTTTTGATTCAGATAGATACCACATTTAGAAGTGAATGAAATTTGCAGAAAAAGAAAATGTTTTGATCAAACATTACATAGGTCTGTGTGCAGCTGTACAGCTGCCACACTACCACACTCCATATAGGACTTATCAGTGGTGGTTGCCGGGATTTCGTCCGTCATGTCACATCCTCTTACCCAAAAATTTGACAGATTTCTTCTACATTGGTAAAAGTAGAGAGGTTTTTCCCAGAGAAGGACTTCCTTTGATAGACTCGACATTATCCGTGCATTTCTTCCATGTCGACATCTACCTCATGGTTTGGATATTCCAGTGACACAGAAGGTGTGACACTGTGACAGGTAGGACAAGTAGATATATTCCACGATGCTTGTTCAAAATGTTCATCTCAATATTCTCAATTTTCATTTTACGAGATAGATGTCTGTCTATTGCAAGACATGAATCAGCTGTTACCGAATGTAAATGTGCATCAAGAGATTGATCTTAGACAACAGTGGCCTCGTTCATATCGTGCTGCGTATTTTTATTACACTGTCAATTAAGATGTAGAAGAGACAAACCCATCCACAATATTTATCTGATATCTTTAATAATACTTGTGATGAAAAAAATTACCCAAAACAGCTAACAAAAAACACATTTGATTCTGTTTGGGAGATTACAATATTGGCTAAGGCTTTTTCGACTCGTGATCCAAGCATCGCTGGTTCAATTCCTGCCTAGTACATTACGTTGTGTGCTTGGGCAAGATGCTTTATCTCAATTGCCTCTCTCCACCCAGGGTGTTAAATGGGTACCTGCGAGGTAACTCGTCATTGGGCGCATTATATAACTGCAGCCGACTGGAGGGATTGTCTCTGGGACAGGTCATCATTGACCAGGGGGTAATATTTTGTCTGTAAAGCGGTTTGAAACCTATCGCTGGTATAAAGCACTATATAAAATCAAATATTAATATTATTACTATTATAGCCCATCTATCAGCAAAATCCAATTTTAATATTTTTTTTTTAAAATAAAGTGACCGGTGGACAAAAAGGTCAGTAGTACAGGATAATTAAATACACCATTCTTATGTTGCCAAACCCCACACTCTCATTCTTCTGATTAAAGGGATTCTTACAATATCCAAACAGAGATGTTACATTTTGCATATGTCCCATGCTTTGTGAAATGTTTAGCAAATTTTCTTGTATAATCTCCTGTAAAAAATCTTCATTAATATTATTTGTGTTACTTGAATATCTTGGTGCACTGTATGAATCACCAATCCCATGTGGGTTATCAAGGGTTATATTTTTTATGTGAAAAGTCTGTTACAGATTTTTGGCCCCTTTTTGTCAGTAATGAGGAGTGGTGATGAATTTTCCCAGTAGAGATATGTATATTAAAAAAAAAAAAACCAACTCACAAAAAAAAAACGACGAAGAAAAAAGAAAAGGGTATCCCAGTGCACTTACCTCTCACTCTGTGCAATAATTTATTTTGAGTGATATTGTTTGTGTTTTCATTTTCATATCATTTCTTCAATGTTAAATTCAAATTCAATCTATCACCCTCTTTGTCATAATCCTGTGTATATAATCCTACCTCTTCTCGTTGGAAATCAGATTTTGAAATATTTTGCAGGAAGGTCTGTCTGGTGCCTAATTCCATTTTGGTTCTTTGGGTGTAGGAATGTCATCGTTTTTCAGCTGGTCGGACTTTTGGCATCAGGTCAACACATCCAAAATTGTGCAATCTTTACTGCGTACATTTTTACTGTTGTTCTTGTTGTTGTAGTACGTGTGGTGCAAAAAAATGACCACATTGACAGCATGTACATATCCCCCTCAACAGTGTGTGTGGCATAGAACAGGGTTGTAGCAATGGTAACCTATGCAGTTCTTTTCCTTTGGAGCGTGTGTTGCAACTGGAATCAAATGAGATTTTTTTTCTCTTTTGTTTAGACAACCATTCAAACAAAATAAAGTTGTCAAGAGCCTCATGGTTTTCTCGAAAAATTCATCTCGAAAAATTCAACAGGGTTGTAGCAATGCAGTTCTTTTCCTTTGGAGCGTGTGTTGCAACTGGAATCAAATGAGATTTTTTTTCTCTTTTGTTTAGACAACCATTCAAACAAAATAAAGTTGTCAAGAGCCTCATGGTTTTCTCGAAAAATTCATCTCGAAAAATTCACCCCGGAATGAAAAAAGGGGGGAAGTTTCAAGTCACGCAGTTTATGTGATGTTCATTGTCTGTTTTGCAAGAACCCACCAACTTGGACTCAGCTGGCCGGATGCTTAAGAAAATAGACTTCCAATGGTTGGATAAATCATTTTGTTAACTTTTCATAGAATTGCAGTCCAATTGTCACTGGTCATGTACTAAATGTAGATACTGCAGATGAACAAAAGTTTTTCTCTGTGAAAATTGGGGGTTTTAATTGAAAAAGTAAAAAATAATCGGAACGGTAATCTGTGAAGTTTTTTTGAAAGATCTGTTTTCAAATTGCTCGGTATTTCTAACCATACAGAGAGTATACCGAGTAATTTACCATCACAGAAAATGTTCACAAAAACTGAGTTTGGCAACAAGATGTGTTTATAGTTCTTCACATTTGTGAAAATTGGTTTTTCATATTTTGCTGTTGTCAGTGTAGATTCCTTCCACGGAAATTTTTCGTTTTGTGTCAGGACCAGCATTTGAAAGGTCAACATTGTTTTCGTGTAAAGCTTATTTCATCGAATTTAACAACGACTTGCATCGATAAACAATAAACCTTTTTACCCTTAGCCCTAAGTGACCTTTGGCATAATTAATTCTTCAATATTTCTCTTTCCCACTGTTTGTTCATTTTGTGCCAGTAGGTCAAAGCCACCAGGTGGATTCTTTTGTGACTTTTGAATTGCAAGTTTACTTTTAATCGGTTTTAAAAAGAAGAAGAAGAAGAAAAAATTAAATATTGAAATGAGATATGTGATGTTGTCTTCCTAGGTGATCCATTGTAAAAAAACAAATCAATCTAGCAATAATGATGCAAATTGTAAATTTAAATCATTTTAGTTTACTTATAGATCAAGAAAGTTTGTACTTAATGGGAATTTTGATTTTGTGATAATTACTTAAAAACATTAATAATGTATGATATATAAGTTGATGTATTAGCTGTTGATATAAATTATACAGGTGACTTGCAATGGTGGGTTTTGTGAGTATTGTTAAATTAAAGGCATTGAAGACTCGCCCCAAACTGCGTGCCGCCCTCTGAAAAAGTTAACTTTCTGTTGCTTGCAAGTGAAGTTATCTTCTTGCCGCTACAAAATGCAGACAGTAATGAAACGTGATACCTTGTTATCTTAAGCTGGACCATCGCTGCTTATGTACACTGTTTTGTTGTTGCGCGTTTTTGTGTGTGTTTTGTGTACACTCGTGTCTAATTACCGATGGTAGCAAGCTTTGTGTGTATTTTCTGGGATCGATGGTGGTGTCTAACACTTCTGTTACACCTCATTGGAAACTAGGTCAGATTACCGGCATTAGACGTTTCCCTTTAAGAGGTCACAGGTCATGATTGTGCAGAATTGGTGTAAATATAACTTCTGTTTCTGACCCAAACAGGCTGTCAGATTATCCCATGATTTTCCCTCCCAATTTTGAACTTGAGTCTTTTATTTTTTAGGAGGAGATGCTGATCAAGGATGTTGAATATATTATGTATTCTCCCTTGCATTAGAACTTTAACATGAATACTCACTTCTGTATGTAGATTGTTGAGACTTTTCGTGTTATAAATATTCTTTCATAATTTTTTGCTCTGCATAATTCAGCTTTAATGTGTTCAATACAGAATTGGATGGTAAAATGGCTCTCGCGATCAAGATCCATTTTAATGACAATCAAGGAAGGAATAGTACTGAGATTTTGACTGGAAATGGATGTTTGGCATAGATTCCCTGTGTATCTCAAATAAGTTGTGTTTTCTTTTTGAGCAAACAGGACTCTGTTAACTCATATGGTGTCAGAAGTGGGATTGGGTAAGGTCATTTTATGAGAGGAAAAGATGCTGCATATTTATTAATTTTATTTTAAATTCATTTATTATTATGTGATGTCAGCATAGATATTTGCTCTCTTATGATGTAGCTGAGCTGTGCTATATGTCCTGACTTCATTTCTCTTTTTAATTTTTTCTCATTTTTTCTCATTTTTTGTATCTATTTCTAATGATATAAACTCATGATAAACTAATGATAGTTCCTGGAATTCTGGAACCCTTACCGTCAGAGAGATCTTTTTGAAACTGTGTTATTCAGTTGCACTCCCTCGTGGTTATTGGATGTCAGCTGAATATCCATGTGAAGAAAGGTTAGAAAGTTAAGACAACTCTTGAAGTATACACCTGTGTAAAATGTTGCAGAGGTCAAATGGGTTTGTACTTGTCTGTGTTTTGACAAAGTGTAAGTGGCCTATTCGTTAGAGAGTCAAGCATGGTCATTCATTGCTTACTAAATAATTTTGTTTCTTTGAAGAAAAAAGACTAAATACAGTTATGAACTGTCATAATTGCTGTTATGAACAAAATTTGACAATTTTTATCATGTCAACAAGGATATCCCAAAGCAAAAAAAAAAAAAAAAATTAAGTGACTATAAAAATCAAAATGCAATTTCAATTTTGGTTGCTACTAGTATTTTTTATTTCGAGAACGAATAAAATATATGTTCATGGCCTCTTTTTTATGATGGTGCAACAAAACTTGAAAATCTAAAAGTGTCCTGTATTTGATAAATGATCTGTTACACACATCAAAATATAAAGTATCATAGAGGCACAATGGAATTATCAGCTGTTGATCCCACCTGCATTAGACAAGTTTTTTTTTTCGTTTTTGAAACGCCATTCTTTTGTTCCGTTTTTTAATTATTTTTTTATCGTTTAACTTTCCAATATCTTTGATAATTTTTGTATAATTAGGCTGCAGGCAAGTTTTATTTGAGTGTGTCACAGATGTAGAATATATTTTATTTTCATGCATGCTTTTTTAAAGAAGGTTTGCTTATCGTCCATGCCATGAAACCTCTTTTGGTTTTTTGTGTTTATGTTAATGAAAAGAGCTAAATTGGTCGTTTCAGGAGGCACATGTATAACGGTATAAATTTGTGAGTGATATTTCTCGAAAAGAAACCAAGACTGTTATCTATGACGTCAGGGATAGTTGTCATTTGTACAGGGAGACATTTTGTCGTAGCAGACATTAAAAAAATCAGCCCTGGTTTCATACAGAGATGAAGATTGCTTGTATACATAAAATACATTGAGAGTATGTAGCAGTACCATGGTGCGAGTATTGCGATGGACTATCTCACTGTAAGACAGTGGTAATGCTACAACAAAGGGGTATAATATTACCTCCCTTCTCCCTCCTAGTATAACCCCTCCACCTCCCACAAGAGAAAGTTCATATTTTCCAAAAAATTTAATATTGCATTTCTTGTAGGGTGTCAATGAACGAATCGATAAGAAGCATGTGTGGTTTCGTTGAGATTGGGTCGGGGGAGGAGGGGGGGTGGGGGAAGGGGGTGGGGGGAAGGTATATGTATGTTTCAGTGCTTGGGTGACTCCTGTTTTCCAAGAAGAGGCAACCGGTGGCTTAAGGATGCATGTGTTCAGTATGTAACTTGACCAAGTCTTGACAGACTTGTTTGCTATTCAATATAGCTTGGGATGAGAGAAACATTACTTCTATTACAACCACTAAAGTATTTTGTTATATCCAAAGGTATGTACTCTCAAAGTGTTTAAAAGTATCAACAATTTCTGGAGTACAGTTTTCTAGACAAACATACCTATCTGTTTCTTGTTTTTAAGAAATTGACAATCTTTGTTTCAATCATACCAACGTTAAACAGGTCCTCTTATAAATCAGTTTCAAAACTGTTTCATAAACAGTTTCAAATCAGTTTCAAAACTTCTATTTTTATCAATTAATCATAATCACACTGCAGCTTTCAGTTGTGAATGGCAGCCTGCTAAATCTCAGATAACAACTAGATCATTTGAATATGAAAATGTCTGTATGAACCAAATACATCTCTGTTTGTTTTTCAGTATTAGGTTCTGAAATCAATCGAAATCCACATAATAGCTATTATTCATTTGTATGTGTATCTGTGTGTGTTTGTATCACAACAAACCCAAGCTAACTTAACAAAGAAATATTTTCCATTTAATGATTAAAACAAAATACTAAACTGTAATTATCATAATGTATTAAACCAGAGTGACATTTATTGCAATACTTTGTACATTAAATATTGAGAGAAAGCAATTCTTTATGTAATTTTGTCACCCTTGTTAAACTTGCGAGAAAAGAAGAAAAAAAGAATATGAATTTGATAGAAAAATAAACAGTTGCTTCTAACTTTTTACATTGTTCGTCCCAGTTGTTTTTCGTAGGAAGAAACCCAACTACTTCTCAGAAAGACATATTTCATGTTTTACAGAGATTATGCAGACAAGTGATTGGCAAAAACTAAGGTGACCAAACACCCTCAATTATCTGAGGACAAACACTGGATTAAAAGTGTCCTTGGAATAAATAGTCATTGGATTCCATGTCCTGTCCACGGATCATTCTACGTGCCCAGGAACTATTCCCGAAGTTGTGAAAAGGCCTCCAACTAATTTACATTTGGGAAAATGCTATTCTCTGGAGGGACATATTGCAGAAACTTGAGCATTTGACCATCGTTCTTAGAATCCTCCAAATTCCACCACTACCTTGAAATGATACTACCTCCCCCCTACCCCCCCCCAGCCCCCACAATATCAACATTAGAAGTCAACATCAATATGTTCCTGAATTTATGGGGGAAAGATTGATAGCATTAATGAAAACTGCTCTAAGAGGCATGTAAAGTAAATTGTTCATTCCGGTGACTATTCAATGATCATGAAGGGAGAGAAGTGAAATTCTGGAATCAATGAGATTGAAAGGGAGATACTACTAGGGACATTCTTAAGTTTTAATAACACTTCAAAGATCCTTTAAAGAGGCAGTGATTGGATAATGAA
This sequence comes from Apostichopus parvimensis, assembly GCA_000934455.1. Lineage (NCBI taxonomy): Eukaryota > Metazoa > Echinodermata > Holothuroidea > Aspidochirotida > Stichopodidae > Apostichopus > Apostichopus parvimensis. The sequence continues at coordinate 20,900 of KN887618.1, read as the reverse complement.
CTGCATTAAAGTAAAGTGTTGCCAAAAAAAGAAGAAAAATTGAAAGAACATAACCATTATTTTGGACCTGATAAAAAATTAATAGTATTTTTACGGGTTGCTCACACATAAATCAAGCAGGTGGTGATATCTACCATGCTAGAGTTGAATGCAAATAGAGATAAATCAAAATATTTCAAAGAAAGAAAATTTCTGCTTGGAATGATCTCAGACGGTCATCTTTTCCTTTTAAATTTTTATGTGTCCTTTTATATTGAATACAAAATAAATTTCTATGATCTGATCAAAATCACCTATAAAAACTAGACAAAATCATAATTTTGTTTGAACAAAAAAAAAAACCCCAAGTATAAACCTGCAATTCTGACTACGATCCAGCCCAGCTACCTTCTGAAGTACTACCAGTGAGAAGTAAAGGAAATGGAAGGTAGTACGGTTTCCTTACTTGCATTGCAGTACCCACATACAAGTTGCAGTCGCGGCTCACTAGAGTAATGAGACCAGTGATCCGTTAGGAATGCTGTGAAGTAAGTTCCACCCAAACTGTGCTGGTAGTTGTGTTTACATCTATTTTCAGTTTTAAGCTATGTCTAAATATTCCAATACAAAGTGGGTTAGATCTACAGTAGGTAAATTTAAGTGTTTCAATGTTACTGTAAACTAAAGTGTTGACATTGGTTTTAAAGTGTACAGCTTTTCTTGGGTCTGTTGTGTTTGTTATCATATTCCACAGGTATATATGGTAGCAATAATACTTGCCCCCTTCCCCCCCCCCCCTCCTCCAAAAGACAAGATCATGGTTTTAAACAAATGAAATTCCAGACTTTTCCAAGACCAAAACATGTCTTGCGGTTTAATATGAAACCTGCACATTGATGATGACCTAATGTTAGGATAGGTAGCCTAACAGTTGTAAAATTTATCCTAACCCCCTTTTGATGCATAATTCAAATCATATAAGAAGAAGTTAACTGTTCAAATGAGGATTTTTCCAAACTTAACTTCGAAATTCAAGGACTTTCAAGACCGAGCAAAAAGGGTGTCTCCATTTTCAAGGTCCTGTGGGTACCACGAATGATGCAAACATCTCCATCAAAGTGTATACGGTTATGTCTTTAAGTCAATCCCACAGGTTTATGACTTATTGATTCTTACTGTAACCACCTTACATGGATATTGACCTTCCAAAATGCTCTCTTGCATAGCTAGTGAAGTAGGTAAACGAAGAAAGCTGACCATTGCAATTAGTATAAGGTACTGCATGAGGTCATCACTGACCAAGGAGATACTGACACACTTGACTGAAAAATTATGCAACAGACGATGCAAATATGACATCGTAATTACCTCCAGCCAAAATGTGACTGACAGATTCCTTTCCTTGCCAAAGGTAAAGACTTGCCAAGTCTAGAATAGCTTGGAGCAGTACCCAGTTGATCATGACATATTGATGAACCGATAACTCAATATCTTAACAGTGAATTACCTTTTCACAAAGCATCAATTTAACATTATTCAGCAATACATTAAATGGATCACATATAGAAGTATTCAATTCATCAACTTTCTACAAAATGTCAAATTATTCAATTATTCTGAATGAGTAACAACATAATCTTTATGAGAAATGCAAGGTATAAGTGAGTAATTTGACATATTGCAAAAACTAAAATTGTCAAAATTCAACATTTAACTCTCTGCATTTTGTAGAGATAAAAATGAGCAAATCAAACAGCATGAAAAACATTGCTGTCATATTTAATTATTTTGTTATATATTTTATAATATCACCTTTACAGTAACCCATAAACTACCAATATAGCATCCCTCCATCCATTTGAGAGACAATATGTCTTGTTTGGATGATACAATCCAATATCCAATGTTGTACTAATTAACCTTGCATAACTATGCCAACCTGTATTGCATAAACCTATCATAGGTTAGATAAAAGCTGACCTGCTATGAAAATGAAAAATGAAAGAAAAAGAAAAACATATAAGCAGAGATACTACACTGTGGAAATGGCTCTCTGACACGTCGATGCAAATCATTTTGGTCTGTGTTGGAATGTTTTGAGATTTGCACTTCAGAGTTCGCTATATCTAGACGGAATTGTAATTACCAATGGTCTGTTCAAGTTTTGCAAAGCAGTCGATAAATTCCTCTTCTTGCATGCCGTAGCGGGTGTACCAATGGGTGTACGCCCGCATAGCAAACATACCCCAGGCTTTCGACACCATCGTATCTAGGGCACGGATGGGCGTCTGACAGTTGCTCAGTAGAGATGTGGACTTCTCGTATCTCAAGAGAGGCAGAGACTGAGTGAAGGATGCAAACCCAGCGCCTCTTGGTATCCAGGATGGATAAATCTCGGGGCTGGAGAAGATACCCGTGTCGACTGACTGACATCCTTTGCCTCGAATCACCACCAAGTTGGAAAGAGTTTTGTTTCGTGAGTTTGACGGTTTGACGTGCCAGTTTAAACCTGTTGATAGGCACAAAAAAAACAAACCTGAATACAAGCATGCAGAATGATCATTTTGACCTTTAAATAGCAAATTAACAAAAATTCTGGTTTTTTTTGCATAGCCATCACAAGTTTTAATCACCAAGGAAACCTGAATCCATTGACTCTGCTGAACTTTGACTTATTATTATTAAATATAAAAAAACCATTGCAGTACTAAAACTTTGTACTGGGCTGCTACATTAGGCAGTCAACCATTTTTTGATTCCTCGCCAAAGGTAAAAGGAATCTTTGCGATGGTGACAGCATGTGTAATGCATGTGTGTGTGTGATGCCTTGACAACCAGTTTTTTGTTGGGTATCTTACTTGAGAGAGTTTAAGTGAAAAGTGCAGATTTGATTTAAGAACTGCAGAAATATACATGCAAGTTACCAGTTATACCAGAAACTGAAGAATTAAACAGGGAGAAATATTAAATAAAAACCACTTTTTAAGTTTCATACAGCATATGTACCTTCATCTTGGACACTTTGTGTCAAGAGCATCTGGAAAGTTCGTTTAGTCAAAGCTGGCCAATTAAACGTAGAGAAAGAGACGGCGGCCTCTGAAACCTGGGGCAGGAACCTTGACGTCAAAAGTTTGTAATCTGGATGGGGAACTAAATGTTCCAAATAACGGCCGAGCAGATTATCTGATCCATCATGGGACACTGCGGGCTGTAACGACGCCACCAACTGCTCCGACACAACCCGGTTCATGTCGTCAAAAGTCACTTTGGAAGATGAGCCGCTCGTCTGGGCGATCTTACGAATGTCATCATTCTGGAATATCAGGAGAGCATCAGAGCTCTCGGAGAGATGTGCCATGGACAGCACCGCGTTATAGTTTTGTACGATAACCTCGCCTGCGCTATGAGGCCAAACTAAGACATTGATCAGAAACGATTTGGGATAAGCTTCCTTCAGGGCTCGTGTGACTCTTGTCCCTAATCCCGACCCAGTGCCTCCACCTATACTCATCAAACTGCAAAATCCACCAAAGTGATCACATTTCTCCAGTTCTCTTTGGATCATATCTAAAACCTCTTGTTCGCATTTTGCACCGTGGTTGTAGAAACCGTCCGCCCAATTGTTGCCGGCGCCACGTCTTCCGCTGAGCTGCTGATCTGAAGGATAGCACCATCTTCCTGTCTTTTTCGCCTGGTCGAGCACATTGCTCACTACTTTCCCCTCTGTATCCACGGAGATGGCCCTGGCTTCAAGTTTGTGATCTTCACCAGAGACAAAGAAGCGATCCAGACAATGACTTTGATATTCTTTGGCATTTCCTTCCTTTTCTCTTTGTTGCAAGTCACTTGTCAGTGTGTCAAAGAATAATTGCCCGATTTGATTTCCACACTGTCCCAGCTGCAGTGATATAACTGACATTTTGCACTGCGTTTGAAAATCTACAACAGAAAAGAAATAAATGTGCATCATTCCAATAACAATACTAGGTGTTGTTCATTGTTGAGATATAAACCCCTGTTGAAATTGATTGTTTTCTGTCTACTAAAGTAGTACATAGAAGTTAGCAAACTTATCGGTATACAATTTAGGCATTGGCAATCTGAAACAGTTTCCCTGTACATACAGGAGGCAGCAATCTTCCATTATAATCTAGACAATATTGTATTTTAGTCACTCTCCATCCAGACCGTGATCTCAATGAGGAGAAATTAATCCTACCTCATTTGTGGCTATTCTTAAAGAGTTATTAACCTAGACCTATTGGCTATCGGAGAAATAATTAAAACTTTGTTACTAGGCTAGGCCTAGTTGTTACTAGTTGTTACTAGTTGTTACTAGGCTAGTTGTTACTAGTTGTTACTAGTTGTTACTAGGCTAGGCCTAACGTTAGAGGCCTTTCATTACTAATTACGAAGTATACTAGCATTAGCGTTAATAACAAAAATGACGGTGATCGAGTGTAGCCTAACACAGTGCAGCCTAACTGTCAAGTCTTAGCCTATGATATCATTCATTTATTTACCTCACATTGTTTTAATATTACACCTTATGGTGCACGAACGAATAAATCCATGTTGATATTGGATTTATGCATGTGTTGGTTCCGGGCAAGCTCCATTGTTGAATTTAGCGCCCTTTAAAGTATAGCCATGACGTATCGTACAATAGGGACTTCCCCCAAAAAAGTTATTGTCCTTTACAGTGACAGGTAAAATCGCAGGCTCACGTGAGTGGCCTTACGTTGCATTCTCTGACGAAATCTTTGAACTGGTGCAGTAATGGTAGAACGACATACGTCTACATACAGTAAAGTAAACTACCACTTCTTCTCATGGATTTCACTTTTCTGAATGATTTGCCAAAGAAAAGGGTAGGTAATAAATATAATACTAGCCAAGGGTGGCTAAGCTTATTCAATATCCTATTTGCATTCAAAATACAGTTAGGCTGATACAGTGATAGTGATAGGCTTCGAGTGAGAACCTGAGCCAAACCTGCGGTTTTTCCAAAGAACTATAATTCTATGGGGTTTTCACACTATTGAACAGGCATAACAGCCACTTGACTTTTAAAGTTGGCAGCGGAATTAATATATTATAGAATATAATAGTATATTTCTATCTCTTTAAATTTATATAGATCTCCAGACCACTTCGACAGATGAGACGAGAAATCACGATGACATTGGCTATCAATCACTTTCTTTCCTTGATCGTTCTTTTGTCTCTGCTGCCAGCATCGTATGGAGGCTCAACAAGAATTGCCTCGGTTGTAATTGAGGAGAATGAATATGTCATCAAGGAAGGTGTTGTCAAAGGATGGATAGCCAAGGGCAATTTTACAGACTACATTCAGGAACACGGGTAAGGACAGGCTCTGACATTGAAGCAGCTCCTTGCGATTTTTGTGCGATCTTTGTAAATTAAAGGCATGCTGTGCTGGCCCCAAATATGCCAGATTTTCAAGTATGGTCACCTTTGGTCAAAATTCTTAAACTATTTTTGTTATCACCCTGGAGGAAATTGACCTCACTGGGACATTCAAACATCTTGTGTGTTCATTTAGAATGTCTGAGAACAATTTGGAGAGTGAAGACCTCCGCAAAGAAAGTAATGTTTGAAAACTTCTAGCAATTATAGCATGCTATAATTTGGGGTCTATACAGACTACCTTTAAGTCACTAAATTGTAATAGTGAAATGATTCACACAAGTTTGTCAACTTGTTTTAATACCCCACGCATAAAAATAACACAGTGATCCGGCATTTAGTTTGTTGACTTTCGCTTGAGCCAGGATATGACTGGCAATCAACCTGACCTTAAAGTGAAACGACTGGATACAACTCTCATCTTCTTTCCTTAAATATTGAAATCAAACAGTGATGTCTTTAATTAGCTCGACTAATTCTGCATATTTGAACGTACAAATAATGACAAAAATAGTCCAAAAGTTTGACATTTTTCCATGTGCACTGTGATTGTAATAAATAATAATGTAAAGAAAGGTTCTCTGGGTTAACAACAATTTCTGAATAGGAATAAACCAGGCAAAAATGTATCATTTTCATTTTGCACCACAGTTTTGAGGTGAATATGAATCATTTCATATAATACTGCAGATTGTCAGATACTATGATTTGGGACAGAGAAACTGCTACATGTATTTGAGCATCTTTGCAGACATTTTTCCAATTAATATAGCATTTTGGTTTGTGATAAATGAAGCAACATTTTGCCTGTACACTGTCACTCATAACAGCACAGTACAGTACGTTTCTCTTTAGACACCTTGCTGGGCTACTAATATTGTATTGTAATTTCACCAAATTCCATAAATCTACAAATTTCTGCAGTCTAAAATATATACAATATTGTCAGTGATTTTGCTGGTGTTTTACAGCTCTTGTAGACTGTAAGAGAAGCGCAACGAGCAATTATGACTGATTGTTTTGAATTCAATTGGAATGTTTTGGGAAGTTGAAAAAGAAAGATTAAGGAGGGTTGACAAGTTCTGACCATTTTCAAATGTTTACTCTTTTCAAGAAGTTACTAAGAGTGTATATATATATATATACCATAGTAGTGAATAGCTCCAACTGCCTTTGTGAGAAATATAGTCTTGTGGTTCACTTCCTTCGTATAGCTGAAGTGTAGGGTTACTAAAATATTCACAACAGTCACGCTTGCTATCAAATAACAATTGCATGCAAGATCAAAGAGCTGGGAAAAAACCTGGATGTGGTTTTCCTATTGTGGTCGTTTCCTTTCGTCGGCGTTGTTCGTAAAACGACTCTTGTGGTAATTGTGGTTTTTCAGCTTTGATGAATATTTAAAAATTATGTATTAACATGACTTGAAATTGTTGTTAGATTGAAATACAGAATGATTCTTCTGTTTGTGTTTCATGTCCCTGGTCAGATGGTCATATCTAACGGTAGATACCAGCAGCGACTACAATGACCTACAGCAGGCCTACGCGGCAGGGTTCGTGGAAGGGAACTTGACCGCCAAGTTCATCACCATGATGTGGAACAATGTGCTAGCAGACTATTGCAAGACCAGAACCAAGAAATGTATAGCCGTAAATGACTTCCTGGCAAAGAATTCACTTTGGATGGCGGATAAGATGCATAGCTTTAAAAGCAGTGTATATTGGCATCAGGTATAAAAATGAAGGCCAGAGTTCTAAGCTATATATTACACAATCACACCAATTCACAAATTAGATATTTTAAAGGGATATTCCCATGGGAGACACTTATAGAAAGAAGATCTAAAAGGAAAAATTCCACACTGTTTGTTTGAAACCCCATCTTAATATCATTTCCCTATCTCAAGATACGGTTGATCGTATGTAAGCTATTTTGACTAGCTTAACCCTCAATTCTTCCATGGAGCGGATTAAGGTACGGTCATATATCCACAAATGGTTCTACACTTTCCTATCTATATACAATCTCCTCGTTGATTCATCCTTGAAAACTGATATACAGAACTTTGGAGTGTTTGCTGCCGGGCTAAAAATTAAAATTTCTGTGTAGAAATGTTATTTTCTTTTTTTGTGAATTCAAGTGAGTTCAATCCTATAGAAAGAAAAACGACAACATTTTCAGTCGAATCGCCTTGACGACATCATTCACTCTGCTGTTGTCAGATGCTTTCATAAAATACCACCAAATTTTGAAAAATTTATGTTTACATGGTGATTCTGTTCATATCCTCATCTTTTTGATACTGACATCCCACATCTTTCCGTGGTGATACTGCCAATGTCTCTCATTAGTTTCCATGGTGATACTGCCAATGTCTCTCATCAGTTTCCATGGTGATACTGCCGATGTCTCTCATCAGTGTCCATGGTGATACTGTTGATATCCGTATCTTCCATGATGATTCTGATCATATCCTCATCTTTCCATGGTGATCTATGGTTTATATCCTCTGCTTTTCGATTCTGCTATCCTCATTTTTTCGACAATGATATCCCTCATCTTTTCGATACTGATATCCCTGATCTTTCCATGATATAATGTTGAAATCTCTCATCAGTTTCCATGGTGATACCATTTGATATCCGTATCTTTCCATGGTGATTCTGATCATATCCTCATCTTTCCATGATGATCTACTGCTTATATCCTCTGCTTTTTGATACTGCTATGGTCATTTTTTCGATACTGCGCTCCTAATTATTTCGACATTGATATCCCTCATCTTTTTGATACTGATATCCGTCATCTTTCCATGATATAATATTGATATCCTCTTCATCTTGTTTCTCATTAGGTCCAACTGATTATCCAGCAGTTACTTGGAATGGAAGCAGCTTACTATAATAATACTGGTGTACCCAGTAATAACATGAAAGTTAAAAGCTTTGGTCTGCTGTGAGTACCTACTAACTGAGTAGTTGAACTAACTGAGAAGGAAGTTGTAAATGTGAAAAGTAATATATATGCCTGCCTGATTGTCTCTGTCACAAGAGAACAAACCCAGCCTGACACTATAATGTTCAATACTTGTTTGAGAGATCTATTTATGTTAGCATATATGCAAGGAACTGTTGTTATAGGCATTATATAAGTGGTCTGCAAAAATACAAACATCACGTTTTGCTGTAAAATTTCATATAATCTTCTGCTGCTGAAATGGAACAGTGTCTTGTCACTGGTACACTTTCCAGTGGCTGACCCCAAGTTTCCTCGGAAGGGGAAAATAATGAGTTAATTGGGAAATACTGAAATTACTACCATGCAGAGCAGTGGTTCATTGAAAATTTCTATCGATTTATTAGCCTGCTAAAATTTGGGGTTGATACTGATGATATTTAATTATTAATAACCAGGAACTATACATATGACATGATTACAGGCCTTCCAATTTTATGGTTAGCTTAGGGCTGGGGTGGGCAACCTACGGCCCGTGGGCCACATGTGGCCCGCCAGTGAATTTTTGGCGGCCCATGAGATGTCTCAAGAAAAAGAAAAAAAATCTATCTATTTTACATCATCACAAAAAACGAGATAACTGCTTAGAATTTTATCGGCACTAATGAGGCTGTCAGGTAGGCCTATTATCCCCATTAATTATCAACTGTACTGTATTGACATTATGTTTTTGTGAATACAGATTAAGTACACACGCCTATTTCTTAAAAGTCCTCGGAATCAAAGGTCTGAAATCAACAGCAGGTCGTTGGTTAGGTGCGGCCCAGTCAAGTGTTCACTCCTTATATCTGTCCCATTCATTCAAAATGGTTGCCCACCCCTGGCTTAGGGGAATGGATTTTTGAAGTTTGGGAAGCAGAGCACTACATAACATGCAGTACTAACCAACTGCATTCAGTGATGTTATACTAATATAATAATAATAATAATCAGCAGTTATTTTAACGACTCTTAAAGCGACCACAAATGTGGGAGAAACCCGCAAGGACTTATGGATTACAACTTACACGTTGGGTGGCTTCGAATTGAACATTTTAACTCAAATTTTGGACTCTTTTCAATTTGGAAAGTCATTTCAGATGGGAAAAACCGTAGATTGCTCTTCGGGATGAAACACCCACCTTACTATGACTTGGCCGGGTATCGAACCCAGAACCTCCCGATTGCTTAAGCCTCGTTGCCTCAAATGCCACAGCCTTTCATTACCTTGCCTTCCATGCTCCCAATTTTTAACAGCCTACTTCAAGCTAAATTCATCGATGTTAATTACTTTGTCTTCCGTTTTTAACAGCCTTCTTCAAGCTAAATTTGAGCTGGATGACATCGAGGCAATTCTTGGCTTCCCTCCCGACGAAGAAAGGCATCCTCTGGGGTCCGGATCTTGCTCAGCACTGATCAAACTGCTTCCAAACAATACAGATTTGTTCGTAGCCCACGATACCTGGACCCATTACAGCGAGATGCTACGGGTAATAAAGAAGTACAGCCTGGCATACAGCCAGAGTCCCACGAGTGAGTGTTTTTTTTTTTTTACTATTTTCTGGCGAAAGTGTCCGTCTGCAAGATTTACGCAGAAGTAGGACGGTGGAGAGAGACTGAGTGTTGAATTCGCGACCCATGAGAGGTAGCTAAGGGAACAGGGTTGACCTCCCCTTATGTCAAAATTTGGGACTGAGAATGCCAACCTGCACAAATAGCGACAGCTTTGTGAGCTGTCGAAACAAGAACTACTACCGTCCTCTCTCAGTCTTCATCATCTAATGAATTCTACGTCATTTCTTTCTCAATTTTCCTCAAAACGTGTCGACTGTTTGGAGTAGAAATTTGCAAAAACCGACTTGACGTGTAGACTTCATCGCTGGCTTAAAATGTAGTTGTGTGTGTGTGTGTGACTGCTGTGTTTCTTTTGTTTTCTGTCAATTGTCCGTCTGTCCAGTGAAAGGTGTGATCGGGAGTTTGCTAAAATATCCGTCAAGACGAGATGTATCGTAGGGAAATGTTCTAAATTATGGGTTGTGTGAAATACTGAAAATAGGAAGCAGAATTTTCCTTTAAGTTACAGTCAAGTTTTACGATAAATCTTTAATGATGTACGTGGTTAAGACTATATGGATAGGTCAGACTAGCATGGGTATTAATATGATGAACACAGTATGCAAAGTGTATTGTGAATATATGCAAGGTTAATGTGAAGTACTTTATTGGACACTATAAACAGTGTAAGGCAGGCAAACAGTTTATTGGGCAAATATTTGTGAGTATAAAAAAAATTCACCTTTGTAAAATACACATCACAGGCATATATGTACTTGGCACCAGAAGAGGTGAGGCATGCACTCCCAAACACAGTGGCGTGCACAGGACTTCAAAGATGGGCGCAAATTTGCAAAGTGAGTTTTAGTAGGGGATGAACCTTTATGGAAGGGCCAGAGGCGGATCAATGTTTTTGTAAATGAGGTGGGTGGGGTAAGGGGGAGTGGGGGGGTATCCTAAAACAGCTATATTCTATGGGATTTTGTTGTCAAGATGTAGCATGTGTGGGCTTATGGCAATCCTAGAGGCATCCAAACAAATTTAAAAGGGGGAAGACTTAAAATCTGATTTGCATGGCAATATGCATAGCTGAACTGGTTGCTATGTAAATGCACAGATAGGTAATTGTGTACAAAGGACATTAGTATTTTCAGTTTGAATTAACAAACTTGAAAAGTGCTATTCAAAATTTTAAACCCTTAATTTACTTGTGTGAAATATGTCTTTTCTGTAATTTCTGATCTGACTTTTAATCCCTTTTTTTGGTTTCTTGATTTATTAACATTTTGACATGATATTGTTTGTACCTTTGTCTATTTTTCAATATTATAGGTAAATACCAGATATCTGGAAACGAAATTGCATTTACATCGTATCCAGGACTTCTTATCTCTGGAGATGACTTTTATGTCACAGGGGGCAAGCTGGTGAGAGATTTTGTTTCTGCTGTTATTATGGTGAAAGGAAATGTATTGAGTGCTTGGGCATTTTCAAAACGTTTTACAATACTATTCCTGTCATCATATACACACCATGGTAGCATGCTATAGTGGTCTAAATTGCCTTTGATCCAATCAAGAACATCAGGTTAGAATCTGAATTAAGGTACTCTTTATGAATATACTTTCTTCATCTGAAAATTGTTCGAGTACTCTTCATTGCTAAAGATGTTGTTTTTTTAATTGTCAAATTCGGAATGCTGCCATCATGTTTTCCGAATATTCTGATATTGGAAAGAAAAATCGGTTGTTAACAAACAACTTCCTGTCGTGTGCAAAGGTTTTCTAAACTGACAGTAAGACTGCAATCTTGCTTCTAAATGTTAGCATCATACATCACCCCTTATTCAGACTACTGTACGTGGTGAAACACTGGGCTATATGTATGATATGTACTGCTGGGGTAGAGATGTATCAGTATAGTACTATTGTAGAGTAATACTATAGAATGCTATAAAAATAATGCAACTTTCTGTCATACACAACTGTCTTTTTTCCTCATAAGTACTCGTAATGCTCTGATGCTGAGTGAGTACTGAGTACTTTAAATCAAGTACAAGTATAAAGTATTTTAGCATAACCAATACAAGTGCTAAATAACATGAATTACTTAACATGAGTGCGAGTACCACATTGCAAAATGTACTCCAGTACAACTCTAGTACAAAATACTTTTTTTGAGTACTACAACACTGCATACATATATACAAATATATATGCATACATTCTCATACAGATATCACCAACCAACGTGTTCAATTTTTATAGACGAGTAATTAAAGAAGTATATTATTGAGGCACAAATTTGAGATGAATGTTGTTTGACTGGCTGTATTGACCCTCAAATATGATATAATATCCACAAACTGTATAAGTACCCAGGAAGCTGAATCTTTTGATAATAAATAAACAAAACAATTTATGTCATTCATTAATAGTTTTTTTTGTTGGGAGAAGTATAGCCAGTGAAATTATTCACAAGTGGCATAGACTATAAATTCAATTTGATCATATCATATCAGTATTCATTTGTGTAATGTAGTGCAGTATTTTTTTGTGTATCTAATTACACCTGAAGGTTTGACTCAAATTTCCTTTAAACCACAGGTTGTTATGGAAACTACTATTGGTAACCAAAACACAGACCTATGGAAATTCTCCTCACCGATGGCGTTACAGACATGGATACGAACCTTGGTTGCTCTTAGGCTAGCAGAGAATGGATTTGACTGGGTACAGATTTTTCGTGAAAATAACATGGGCACGTGAGTGGCTTAAAATCTATGACAACTGCTTTAATAGTGCTAATTCAAGCAGGACCTGGATTTTTTATTAGTGCACAGTTGTTCCCTTTGATGTTATTATATAGTTTTCCTTCTCACACCAAACTGGCACACACATCTGGTAATTAGCTTGACAAAAATCCCCAACCCCCCCCCCCCTCAGTGTCGTGTTTATTCGATCAATGATTTGATTACAATTGAAGAAATGTTTTGAATGACCTTAACATTTACATTTACACGCCTTTGAGATGTGCAGCAAACTTAACAAACTCCTCAACACGAGGTGAAAAACGTACCTACTCCCAGCCAATCATAAAGCTAGATTTGGTCACAAGATAATAAGGACCAACCAGTTTGATGCAACATTTAATCTTCTTTGGAATCAACAAAGGCAAAGGTTAAATGGTAATCTGAATAATGCATAGTCATAGTGTAATCATACAGTTGATATGTTATAATGTGGTACAATAGATGTATGGTTACCATGGTTTCTTCTGTTTCCTATAGTTACAATAACCAGTGGATGGTCATTGACTACAACAAGTTTACTCCAGGTGAAAGTCCAAGGGATGGACTCTTCGTTTTAGCAGAACAGTTGCCGTGAGTATTCGCTCTCTTTTTTTTGTTCTCCTCTCTTGTTAGGTCTGTCCAATGAGGAAGGTGCTTGAGTTTCTAGTATGAGGTGTTCCGTAGGGGTCAGCTTGATATTCAAACAACCAATTAGGATTCACAATGAATTATGACTGATTTCTTATTCTGGAATCATACTGCCGTGTTTGTATTGTTCGTTATCGAATGATATGTTTTCACAAGTTGATGTTGATCTTCATGCTTGCTATGTGATATATTATAAAAGATAAAGGAGGGTTTGCTTTGCAATGTTGTTTAGAACATGAAAAGTAGAGTCCCTGTGCAACTCTTTATTCTTAACAATCACTGTGTTTCGACAAGGATATCTGCATGTCAGATAAATATTCATAATATGTCGTCTATATTCGATATGGGCCGCGTTTAAGCACTTCTTTGTACCCCATTAGTATGTGTGACCCTCTGAGCCACAAGAGCAGAGACCAGCAGGCCACATTTTACCACCTGTGACATCATCTAACCATAAATCAACCGATTACAATGAACTCACTGAATGACCGAAAGGAAAGAAACATTGTAACTTAGCATAGTTTGTATTTAGGGGAGACCCTGTGACATAACAGATGGCCGAGGGGCACGTAGACCTTTTTGATTTTCCTCATAGCGTAACATTTCCGTCTATTTACTTTTTCATTGGAGTTGATGCAATCCGAGATTTTGTGCAAGATTTTTTTTGTGAACCAAATTGTGGTGTAGCCCCCCAAGAACATTTTTGTGCCACTCAGGCCCTAAGCCGGGCACTAATTATCAACCAAAGGAATATGGTAACCACTACGATTGTTCTTATCGGCAATGATGGCAGAATCAAATTATTGGTTCATTTGGTGAACTATCAGAACACATCGACCCCGCAAGAGGAATATTCAAGCTTTGATCCGTGAAAAGTGCCACCAAAAACTAGGAAACCTTTTAAATAACTGTCTATGTACCTGCATATTGAACTTATTGGGAAAATGCATTTGTAGACAAAAGGAACACATGTCCATCTTTTACACATGGTTGTAAATATAATATTACATGTTTAGAAACAGCAATTTTTCTGTTGACTTAAGATGCACCTTTAACCTACAGAGGGCATTTTGAGTTTTCTTTTAAAATATTGCAGTTTCCTACATTAATATGTTTATTGCAGTTTAGCTATTGATGATTGTCTACCCATTGCAAACCACAATCCTGAATAATGGGCCCTTAAATTTCATACAATTGGAATAACTACTGTGTTGCTAGAGTAGTTTCAACCATATATACGAACGTGGATTTACATGTGACGTGTTTGCCTGTGAAAGTATTCTTTCTTTCCAGTACATGGTAGCCATCATTTCTTCTTTGATTTATGACATGTTGTTTCATCTCTCTTATCAGTGGTTTTATTAGAGCCAATGACATGACATCTGAAGATTTCTTGGAGAAAAATTCCTACTGGGCCAGTTACAACATACCGTAAGTTTTACCTTCAAGTGTACTACCATGGTAACCAGTGAAACCAGGGGCCATTTGCCCTCCTTGTGTCAGATCCTGATTCGCCTCTTGCACTCTCAGAGAGGTTCATATACCCCTTCTCTAAAATCAGTCAGGGGAATTCACACCCCTGTAGTCCTGTGTACACACCACTGTATGTAAGTGCAACTATTAAAGGCACTGAAGACTCGCCCCAAACCGCGTGCGGCCATCTGAAAAAGTTAACTTTCTGTTGCTTGCAAGTGACGTTTTGTTTGTGTCGCTACAAAATGCAGACTGTAATGAAACGTGATACCTTGTTATCGTTTATACACTGTGCTGTGGTTATTGACCCCAGCTGTATGTACTGACTGTACACTAGTGTCTAATTACCGACGGTAGCAAGCTGTGTGTGTATTTTTGGGGATCGATGGTGGTGTCTAACACTTCTGTTACACCTCATTCGAATTTAGGTCAGATTACCGGCATTAGACTTTCTTTTTGCGCAAGTCTTAACTCCCTTTAAATGACCCCGTCAGAGTCCCGCAGAATCACGATTGAAGATAAACTAGATGTTTCTGTGTATCTTTGGGATTAAAAGGTCTTTAAAATGTCACAGAGAAAAATTGCCCACGATGAAAAGGTCCTTTAGTATCTGAGCAGGATTAAAATCCCCCAAAAGGTACAAATAATACCAGCGACTATTTGACTAGTAAGTCCACAATTAATGGGATAGCTTAAAGGTCTGCTGTATAGACCCCAACTATAGCACCCTATCATGGAAAAGTTTCTTGAAATTATGTAATCGACCTGCCTTGGGTCGTAAAATGACCTCTTTATACCAATTAGTCTGAGACACCTGCCACATATTTTTTCTTGTATGAGGGTCTTTGTGTGACACTGTATGATTAGCTACACTGTAGACATGAACATATCTCCACACAGTGTTTACACAAACAGCCTAATGGTGTTAAGAAGCTATGCAGGCTAATTGTAGAGCCCGAGGTTGATTTACGACCGTGGCAGGTCGATTACGTAATCACAAAACTTTCCTAGATATAGCGTGCTATAATTGGAGCCAATAAAGCAGATCTTTAAGTGAAGAAATTGTTAACTAACGATTAAGGGATGACTGCTTCGACAGTATAACAGCAGTACATGATAGTTGTAGACCTATCCACCTTCCATATCATGTAAACACATATTTTGTGCATTTGGCAAGACGTACTCAAAACCGTTTACGCTCCTTGTACAACCCATCCAGGTACTTTCCAGACATATACAACATGAGTGGTGCACAAGCCAGTTTTGAGCAGTACGGCGATATCTTTTCATACGAGAATTGCCCGAGAGCCAAAATGTTCAGAAGAAACCACACAGATGCGATAGATACAGATTCGGTCATGAAATTAATGAGGTGAGACGATAATTTCTTTAAAGAATATGTATTAAGTTAACATAAAAGCCCCATATTGATTTATATGAACTTGTTTTTCTTGGAGGTCAAAGGTAAACAGAGATAATTTTTTTTTAAATATTCCAAACAATATCTCAAATAGGTAACAGTTGATGAATCTTGAAGTTGCTAGGTGAATGCCCATATTGAACTCCTAGAAGTTTTTTAGGTTTTAGGTTTTTAGGTTTTTAGCAGAGGTGAAAGGTCACCACAGGTCAAAATATGAAAATGCTGTACACATGATCTCTCAAGAAGGGAATTTGGTTGGTTCTCTTCTCTGAGTAGGTGGATGCTTCCCAAATGAATAAGAAAGCCCTACTTTAATGGAGTGAAGTTCAAAGGTCATGTGAGGTCAGTCAACACATGTCAAAAAATGTGGAAATGTTGTAAACCTGTTTTCTCAAGAAGAGAACCTGCAGGTATATCTGGTTCTTGCCCATATTCAGCTGATCTTGTCATTGATAAATGTCAATGCATTGGAGGCAAATGAAATATTTGCGATGGTGTGTGTGTGTGTATCTGTGTGTGCACTTGTTCTGCATTCAGATTGGGGACTTTTACAAAGGAATTCCAAGTCCTCAGATGTC
>KN887617.1:21831-34375 GCA_000934455.1 Apostichopus parvimensis | reverse complement strand
ATACATACCATGTATGCCAATCAACCAATTATACATACCACGTATGCCAATCAACCCATTATACATACCATGTATGCTAATCAACTCATTATACATACCATGTATGCCAATCAACCCATTATACATACCATGTATGCCAATCAACCCATTATACATGCCAATCAACCCATTATACATACCATGTATGCCAATCAACCCATTATACATACCATGTATGCCAATCAACCCATTATACATACCATGTATGCCAATCAACCCATTATACATACCATGTATGATAATCAACTCATTATACATACCATGTATGCCAATCAACCCGTTATACATACCATGTACAGTATGCCAATCAACCCATTATACATGCCAATCAACCCATTATACATACCATGTATGCCAATCAACCCGTTATAAATACCATGTATGCCAATCACCCCATTATACATACCATGTATGCCAATCCACCCATTATACATACCATGCATGCCAATCCACCCACATGCCAATCATCCCATTACACATACCATGTATGCCTATCAACCCATTATACATACCATGTATGCCAATCAACCTGTTATAAATACCATGTATGCCAATCAACCCATTATACATACCATGTATGCCAATCCACCCATTATACATACCATGTATGCCAATCCACCCATTATACATACCATGTATGCCAATCAACCAATTATACATACAATGTATGCCAATCAACCCATTATACATACCATGTATGCCAATCAACCCATTATACAGCATAACTACATTAGTTACATGCACATATTAGCACAACTTTTTTACACGTCATGCCACCCCGTCAACATCTCATCCCCCCCCCCCCTCACTAAAGCAAAAAAAAAGAGATGGTAACTTAGTTATTACATTTTATGGTAAAAGTAAATATTAAAGCACATTTAAGTTTCTAGTCAGCGAACTATCATAGCATATTCTGACAACAAAATATGGAATACTGTTACATTTAAAAATCATAAATGAAGAAAAATCATTATGAAACAAAGATGGGCATAAGGGGAAGGGTGTAACAGAAATAATACCACTAAAAGATATAAACCCATCAATGACTTTATTTTAGAGATGCTAAAAATGTACATCTCACACAAACAAGAAAAGTCCTCTCTACTGGAATGTCAGTGTTATATATTACATCAGTGCTAGACTGAAGACTTGAGTAGACATACGTCTGAATTTACACCAAAAAAACATAAACCAAAAAAAACATATAAACAAAGAAACATAACAAACTCTACAAAAGATAGAAAGTCTATTGCCATGACTATTTTCTATTCTAGCAGATTCGATACTATGTGACTGTGGTATGCAATCTTAACAATGTGTATGTATGTATGTATTTTAGATCCTCCTGCAAGCAGGAACTCGCGAAGAAGCCTAATTGGCTTATCAAAGCCGCAAGCTGACCGAAGCCAGTCTCTCACATTCATATTTAACGTCCATGATTATGAACTGTTAATTGTCAACAACTCTGTAACTGGACGACATACATTAATCTGGGAGTGACTCGAACCGGGGACCTTACAATTGAAAGGCACCGGCGTTAACCAGTGAGCTAACACTCTAATTATTCCAGTGAGCAACTCCAGTGAGCAACACAATATAATTATTTGTAATTAGAGATTGGGTTCTCAAAGTTGTAAAACAAAAGAATGGCTTAGTGTAATATATTTTTTCAATGAATTTAACATAATGGATAAAATCAAGGTATATTTGTTTCCACTGATAGAGTATTTCGTGATGGGATCAATAAAATTTGTGTTTGGGGATATCAAGGTGAATAGGCTTTTGTTATTCAATGCACAAAACATACACAGCAATACAGCAGCATGTCAACAACATATTCACAGAAAGATTGTAGCTTGTAGCAAAGCACCAAACCAATGTACCAAGAATTGGAAAGAAATATATTTTGTGCATTCCAAACAAAATAAGAATTAATAAAGTGACTTGTATCTGTAATATCTTGTTAACCAAAGAGAAACAACTACATCTCAGGTTCTGATAACAATAACATCTGATAACAATAACATCTCCTTTGGTATTAGTCTGTCAATAAGTCATATCGAAATAGTTTGTGCTTTCACTTGTTATCATTTGGATTTTGGAGGAAGGGTGAAAGGAAAGGCTGGTTTAAGGTCTTAGTGATGCCTTATTGTCTGTCTCGATTTGATTTTTGGGGGATGGGTGGGGGGGGGGGCAGGGCATTTGCATACATCCATGCTAGCGATGGGTCAATCATCATTATTACTACATTTGTGTAATACAACTTTAAATCTTGCCAATGTATACAACATTAAAATGTGCAGTTTAGAACAATTTCCTGTGAGCAATGAAAAGAGTTAAAGAGTAAAATGTTAATAAGGTCTATCTAGGATAGCAGTGAAGATGGCACCTCATGGCTTCATGCATATTCAATAGTTATTTTATAGCTATGACTACTGGCAATACTAGTTATATGGAGATGTAAGATCTAGAGATAGCAATTACTGATAGCAGATGCCTGGAGAATCCCTAATGCATTCGCTCTCATCTGATTTATTGTATTAATGGGTCAAAACAATACCAAGATTACAGGTGGCAATAGACATATAACTTTAAAGACTTGATACTTCATAGTTTCTCAGTTTCAAACACATCCATGATCAGACCAAGGTACATACTACAAAAAGTTGTCAAAAACTTAGCTTGCCTGGCATGTGGGAAATCTTTATTTTCTAAAAAAGTCTTCTGATGAACTGATAATTTAGGAATCTTTAGTAACTGTCTCCACTTTAGAGGAATCTTCCATCCACCACTGCATACTTCAATGTAGGAACTGTGATTAGAACATTTTGTTAGCTCTACAAAATTAAACAAGTGGAATCTTAAAAGGGCATTTGATGTTATTTATAGAACTAATAATGCAAGCTGTCTTCACCTTCATATGGCCTTAGATTTAATCAAAGGTATCCAACCAATCATTTCACAAACTGACTGTTCAGAAATTATTATGAAAAGACTCACCAGACTTACATCCACAAAGGAAGTTATGTCAGCAGTGATGTGTTCCCACTTGACTTTTTCGTTCACTTTCTTGAGGAAATGTACCGAAGAAATGTTGATAACCGTATCACCTGGAGGTTAAGAGAGAAAATACAAAATAACTCAACTTTCCATTCACTTGATCTATCAAGGAGAATATTCATCAGGTTTGTGATCATTTTTGTAACAGACATCAATGTCTTTCCTTGTGTCTTATGAATAAGTATATATGAATATTTATATAGATGTAATATCATGGCAGGATATATATTGTTTTTTATTTCTGTTTTTAGTTTTGGGTTTGTTAGACTGATAAAGCTAACAGCACAGGACTAATATCATTTTTCAAAGCACCTTTGCCTTTATTTTGAAGCTGCTTTTTAGGAATATGTTTTGCATCTGAGCTAATGAAAACAATTAGTTATTTACAACACTTGTAGTGGTAACTGAACAACTCCATGTTACCCCCTAATAATTTTGAAGCTACCAGGCCCACCCCCCCCCCTCTCTCAATAAAACACATTTTTTGACAATTCTGGCATTTTTCTACCAAAGTTGTGAGCAATCTTCCATAGTATTGCAACAGGAAATCAATGTAGAAAGCATATGTGCTTGAGTTTGCTGGAAATATCTCTTAAATGGCCAATACTATAATTGAAGTGCATAATGTACATCTTTGACAAGATAAAACACATGAAGAGAATCCTTCAACACTGTTGAACAATGGTTAAGAATGGAATTCTGAATTACCTTGGCTTTACTCTGAGCCTCTGAGGACATGCATAAGGTCCAGCAGCTACATGCAGTACACTACATTAGTATATACTGTAGCTCATAGGCAAATAACATAAAACCTAGATTATCTTCAGATTTAAATTTGACATCAATTTTCTTGGATTTTAGATGCACTGAGAGGGGAAGGGTAGGAAAGGTTAGCATGGAAAGGGAGAAATGGTTCCTGTTAGTCATTTTACTAAACAAAGTTACATTGTGAGTGACTATATCAAGTGGAAGCACATAGGCTTCAGACAGTGTGATCATAGCAACAACATCACTGATTCACTTGCTGAGGCAGTTGTGCAGGTTGTTGTTCACTCTTACATTAGTAACAAACTCACTTAATACAAGTCTCCATTAAAACAGAATGATGAAGAAATGTCACATATTAAATTATTTATAAATGTCTCAGCCTTGGCATATCTTCGGTTTATATGAAAAGGAAATAATCTCAAGTAGGTACTCCTACTACTGGGAGGAGTTTACAGGCTACCAGAAAACTGACCCAGTTCAAATAGCTTACTCTATTCTAGGGATATTATTGATGATAACTCAAGTTAGAAGGTATATTTAAGGTAACTACTGGGCCAATGGAAGCCTTACTATGTACTATAGATTTGGTTATGTTTAACTACTTCATTCCTTAGTTTGTAACGGTGATGTACCAATAAGGATAGTCCTCCTCATAATATAAACCAGACTTTAGAAGTGTTCTAACTAAGTGTGGGTATGGGTCTTGTTTTGTTTGAAATGACTCTTTTTAATTGTAAGGAGACATGCACTTATGAACTAAATTGATTGTTTAAGAGCCTGTTATACATTTTACTGCTTATTTGTTGTGGAAATGAGGCTGACCATACTGGGGAGTGTGGCCACACTGTAAAGACAGAGTACTACCCTTACCTGCCACTCAACACTATGACACACTGAAAAAATGGATGGGATCAAGTCATCTGAATATATTGTTCCTTAACTTATGATGGTTACACAAAACAAAAAATGGACCCAGTATATTAAACACATACACCTCTTTGTGTACAGTTACACATTGGTAAGCAATACAATGTATGGCATGCTGTGCTTAATATATGGTGTATGTATGTTAGATTGAGGCCTTTATCTTCCCCTTTGGCCCTTAGGGAATTTGCTGATCAAGCAAGATTCATTTTTCCCCCAGGATTAGGCAGTAACAAAGTCACGTTCTACCCAGACTCAAATCTAGTTATAACTACAACCCAGCTTACCAGTCCTGCTATACACTAATTATACACTTACCATTACCATCAGCATATTGTAAACCATCCTGTGCAAGATCCGCATCATGTGACCCCCAAAGATTGTCTAAAGACTGATTAATCCACATTTACCTAATGAGGAGGTAAGGACAAAAGCAATAAGAATCAGTTGTCACTAATTCTATATTGAGAATATCAGAACTCGATATGTTTTAATGTAAACAATAAAATTCATTGTTATTGAGTATGTTTTTTTAATATTTACTCTACAGTTTTTCTATTGCTCACAGATATACAAGCTAATGCTAAAATGACATTGTGTCACTGAAACCACTCAATAGACTGCAAATTATTTTCATTTCATTGAAAGGCACTTTTTTGTATTTTCAAGTTGAACAGTTTTTGAAAATTTACCCATAAACAAAACAAGAGGTTAAATTTGGTAACATGTTTGTAATCCTTTGGATTAGGCTAATTGATCAGCACACTTTCTAGTTTGGTACTTTTAACATGATTGGTTTTTTTGTTTTAACAACAAATGTCTAATTTTGTTACTTTGAAGTCAAGTAAAGTTAGGCCTTGTGGATTGCTTTTGTCAAACAATCAATATACCAGTGTCAAGGTGAGGCTGTTTTAAAAGTTTGTTGTTGTTTTTGCTTCCACAACCGTCCCAGTAACTTCATTTCCACCTTTGTCAATGGACAGCAACCTGACCCCCCCCCCCCTCCCCTTACACACACTTAAAACATAATTACTGAATTACACAATAGCTTTAAGAACATAAAAAGAATACAAATGCATTAAGGATTTCAGATGACATAACATGCTGAATCCTACAAGAACTTGTCATATTGTGTTGTACGATCTTCTGTGATAGAATCATAAACTGTTACTTGTCATAGTAAGATTTGAGATGAACTTGGCATCAGAATTTCATCCTCTTGAAACCTTCAACTATGGTACAAATTGCTACAGTTAGAGAAACACTGAACAAAAGAGGTCTCATAGAATCCCTGAGTTTGAGACAACCTTCAGCAGTATTCTAACTAGATTGTTCATATGTTATGTCTTGTTTTGCAGTGATTGGAATTGATGGGAGTTGGGGGAACGGGGTGCTGGATGATAGACTTTCCATTGGGGAAATTCCCTTAAGGGATCATCTCATACGTCATGGAGTAAAAATATCCAATTAAACACTTGTATTCTCATGGAACAGGGGGATGGGTGGGTGGGGTAAGAATCAGGTGGTGGACCATACAATCATTAGCCTGCTCATGAAAACTGTATGCATTTCTTCCAAGAGCTGTAATCCGGATATGGTAAATCTCTAAAAAGGCTGATCTCAGGACTGAATAATTCCAGTTTACCTGATGATGAGAAAAAACAAAATGCATTTGGTCTTCAGTTATGATGTTATTATTCATGTAAATTGTCATTACCCGGTCTGCAAGTAGCAGCATTATATGTAACATTGTCAAACAAAGAACACAGCTACTATAAACATATGGTATGCTAATGTAGTTTCCCAAAAAAATTACTCAGTTATAATTATAATAACAATGTAAAGAACTAATACAACTAGAATACAAATCTATAGACTGTAAAAGATGAGTTCAAGGTCTTATCATGCTTCCCACAGTGTATACAGCTCACCTAATACCAAACTAATTGAAATATAAAGAAACATTAATTTGAAATTGAGACAAGCATTGAATCTTCAATACAAACTTTAAGCAATACCACTAGCAATCCATAGTCTGGTTTATATTCAATTGAGAAACAAGAGTTATAACATAGCCATCCTGAAAAAAATGGAGCCTGAAGGAAACATGATGAAGGATTCTGGTCACATAATTTAGGAACCGATGGTTCACTGTACTCATAGGCGTAGGAGGCAGGGGGGCTGCAGCCCCCCCTCCCCTATCCAAATATATTTGTGAAAAATCAGGCAATATGGTGAGAATTTTTCGGGCACCTACTGAAAGAAAATAAATTGCAATGTGTTTTTCAATGGTTAAACTTGTATCATTATTATTGTAACAACTTCCCAAAAAATTCTAACCAATATGGAAGGGTAATAACACGGCAAATGATTGTATGTAATTGACATGCAATGTAATAACAGATGCATGCCTATACGACAGTACATTCACAGGTTGAACGCGTGCGGATCTCGAAAAATGTTGGTTATATTTTTCGGGCAAGTCGTTGCACTCCCCCTCCCCCCCCCTCCCCCCAAATCAAAGTCGGCTCCATCCCCTATGATTGTATTGTCTATAGGTTGATGAATTTGTAGGATTTCTGAAATGATGACATTGTACTTTAATTGATTGAGTTAAAGTCATGTATATTTTTCTATCTGCAGAATTTTAAATATACTGGTATTCATTACATTTTGTTCTGTGCAGTCCTGGTGTGAGAGGGTGAGGGTTGGGTGGTGGCTACAGTTGTCAGCTAAGTGCCCTGTGAAATATGTGATAGAGAATGATATACTTTAACTTTGGATAAACAAAGACTTAAAAAAAGTGGATCTGGTGACACAATTTTGCATGGAACTGTGCCTGGCTCTCAATGTCACTGGTTTTGTGTAAATACCTTACTAGAATAATGCTTCTTTAGCCTCACATGATGTGATTGTGGATCTAAGAACTGGTGTGCGACAGTTTATCAGGAGTTTGGAGAAAAATCTACCGCCAACTCTACCGTACTACAGTAAATAAACATCATAACAAACGAAGTACATTAAAGTTCAGATTATATCCATAGTTGCGTGACCTACTCACCTACTGTATGTGTGACCTACCAGCTTAATCAAAGTTTTTATGTTTGTTTGATGGAGTGTTCATTAGGAATAGCTCTAACACAAAGCTCAGCAATACAGACTGAGTTGACTTCTTTAATGTTTCTACATCATTATAGATATATCTAGAATGGTTTTTTGAGTTTTTGGTTTTAATCTGAAGAAAATAAATACCTAAACAGAAGAAATATTTGTAGGTAACCCAAACTACTTTCATAGAAACCAACAAGTTGTCTTCCAGTCTTACCATTCTGGGAGTGTCAGGAGGTCTTAGAAGACTTTATTCATTTGAGTCTCAGGAGCCATATTTTATTTTAGTTTGGCAAATGGTAAAATGTACCAGAGGGTGTTAAGGCAGCTATTGTGTCATGGCAAGCTCATAACAAACATACCAAGTATTGGATTAATTCAGCAAGAATCCGATCATTTTAATCTCCTTACTAGGGAATAATTCTGTCAGTTGTACAGTATTTTGAGTGGATGAGTTAAAACTTTATATAAAATTCTTTTAGTGAGAGTGAATGGAGAAACAAGAGTTTTCCTTAATCTGCGATGCTATCCAAAAAATCTACCAGATATCTTTGCAACATTATCAATACTGTTCTACACTTACCATTAATGTGAATACCATCACATGGAGGAAATATCAGCTGATGAAACATTCATTTTCCTTGTCAGCACAGTGTGAAAGCTTCCATCAAAAATTGGTAACTACTGGTGGAAAAGGTGATCCCCTAATAGCTCGATAATTCAAGTAAACCTAATGAAGAGAAAAGAAAATGATGTGAAAGAAAATTAAGTCCTAATGATAGGATATATTGATAATTCAGTCAGAAATATATACAGTATGTGTATGTCTCTGGCTAACTACCCAGTATACATGGACATTCACAGAGAAAAAATCTAAAGGAAGGAAAGTACACTTCAGATTCCAATAACCAGGTAAGTGTAAAAACAATTAACCAGTAAACCATCAAACTTGAACCGGATTGTCCATTGTTTAGTGGAAGTGGCATATAAAGGTGTGGTGCAGTGATATAAATGAGCTCCCAAAGGAGAGTCCAACCTCACACAAACCCACCCATGCATGGTTTTGGCTTGACTGAGAAATTTGTGAGATTTCGCACCTTCTTTCCTATTGAGGACAGAATGTCTTTTGAATCCCACTCATCGGGAGATAATTGTATCTAATTTAGTGTGTCAGCTCTGGTGGATGGGTGTTTTTATATTATTTTTCTTCATTTAATGGCACCAGGCCCCTGGAGACTGCATTGCCTACATTGACCTAGTTACACCACTCTCTGGGGGTCTCTTTCCAGATTTTAGATCACCAAAGGTTTACAGAGTACCATGTTCAGCTGGTCAATAGCTATCCAATATGGTCAGTGCTTTCCACAAATTTGGCAGATGAAGACACTTGTTACCTCAAAATTTTGAGTTGAAATAGATTTATGAGATAAAAAAGGCAAAATTGTGAAATTTGGGGACACTTATTTCCCCCTATGTCCCTATTAAGCCACCGTACTCAAGTCGGTGAAGTTAGATCAATTTTGAGACCAATTAGATTCTTAAAAACAAACTGCAGTGACTTGCTCAGCAAGTGACAATTCTGTATTGACAGCTGCATATACTCAGATGAGTAGGAAGTACTTCCAATTGTGTTCTCTGTTTATACAGTAGTGGCTGGACTTACAATGGTACTGCAAAGCTCTTCAAATCTTCAGTATTTTCACATAGTTTTTGGAAACTGCTAGCAATTTAAAGCACATGAGGATATGTCATGAATAGAAATACTTAATCTGATTTTACTCTGTGGAATATGTATCTGAGCCCTAGCTGGGTGCTTCAGAAGCGCCCTGTAACATCTCTGAGACTTCTTATCCTCTTCTACTAAGTTTAAAGCACATAAATATATGTTAGAGAGAAAACTATAAATTCTATGAAGTATAAATCTAAGCCCTGGTGGGAGTCCCTGGGGACTACAGCTGAGGCATTTTCACTTTTCAGATATCTCTGATAGTGATTTTGAAGCCCTAGTGTAGCCCATGGAGGGGGGGGGGGGGGTGGCAAGTGCTCACCACCCTAATGGATGCCAGTTCTTCTATATCTTTGAATGCCCTCTAACTGTGTTTATTTTAAACAGTATTTAGCTCTCAAATATGCAAGGAAGAAATGTTATCATGATATGATATTGATAAAGATTGGCAGGGGAATTTAACTTCCTTAACCATGCTTGCTAGCCAGCAGTTTGGTGAATCAAGTCACAACAAACCAGATTTACTTAATTCTTACCATTCCTATGGAACTCTGTGCATCAAAAGGTGTAGGATTCCAAAAGAAGCTTGATAGGTTCATAGGTCCTGCTCTCCTCTATCCAGTACAGTCTGCTTCTTCATATTCACTAGAGGGTTTCTTCCTACGGTTGAATTATTACATCATAGAGCCGTTCGAGCCTCAGTGACTCTTAAATGAAAAGTGAAACACTAACATGAAATCAAATTACTGTAGTTATTCAGAAATTTCAGACGACTTCAGAAACAAAAGGATACTCACAACAAAGAAAAACCCATGGTAGCAGTTCCACTTTGATCCAATCTTTGATCTTTTTAATTTAGTGATTATACAGTATTACAGTGTTTGGTTTCTGAAGCTATTATTAAAGTTCTTAGGAACTTTTGCAATCAGATACTGTAGCAACGTGACACTACAGTCTTTGTGGGCAATCAACTCCACATGTTAGCTGTAAAAGACTCCTACACTTTTAGTAAGTACAGTCAATTATGTAAAAGTATGTAAAAGTGATATTGAAGCTGAAGATACGTCAATAGGAAATGAGCATTATCAGAACAAACCCTGGAAATTGTTCCAATAATGGGTTGTCTTGGACCAGTATTAAGGTGGTGTAAAGCACTGCAGTATTTTGAGAGGGGTGCTATAGCCCCTACTGAGTATTTGGGGTGACACAAAATACAATAATACTTGTATACTGTATATGATATGGAATATTGAATCTCAATCTCTGGAAAACCTTGCATTCAAGTTGACCTTTACTCACTGGCAGGTTAGCACTTAAATCCACAATATCCCAGGAGAGGAAACAACTCCAGAGTACTTGAAGAGTAGGTTTTTATGACTCAATTTGACTAAAACCTTTCGGACAGTTGGGTGATCTCGCAAGTGTAGAACATTACTTCAATAAACTAATATCATCCAAGTATTCTGACTGAGGAAGGAAAACCTCCCAGGCTTCAACTTGTAAGCAACTAACACTGTAACACTAACATGCTAGCATCACCATATTTCAGCAATTCTTATATTGTGCTGACTGCTGACAGTGCTGAGCATCGGTCACGCTTTATGCTGGCTTTGCGGTAGTATTGAATATTGTAACTAAAACCATTGGACTACTAGTACTAGGCCTAAGTTAGGCTGCACTTTTCTTATATGACTAGAGAAGACCTAAGCCATAACTTCAACGTTATGATGTCCCTGTCCTTGTACAAAAGTTGTAGGTACATAGCCTAACAATATGAAACAATATGAAAGGAACACAAGACATACGTGGGATTTCTTCTTTGACAATTGCAATATTCTAGGTCTGTTTCATTCAGTATGTTCACCATCTGGAATGTATTGCAATATCTTCACATTTAGTAAGCCAATACTGTTACTTCGAGGAATCACAACCAACCTGAAGCTATCCCAGGATTCATCACAGGATTCGAATCCTGGGATGAATCTGAATCCTGGGATGAATCCTGTGATACACCAAACAAACAGGGTATAGTAGTACAACCATACCGTAAAACCGTTCTTGAAACGCTGCTTTACACTGTGTCGTTGGTTGTTCAGATTTTGAAAATGAGACTTGTTCAAGTCGTTTCCATTGGCCACGAGGGAAATTCCCCTCTTTTCAGATAAATAGCAATTTACAACAAAATGGCAAATTCGTTAGATCTTAAAAGTGAGGACTTGAACGATATGCTGCACAATGTAAATTCATCATTTGCATCTCGACAATTTTCTGGTAATGATGCGTTAATAGAATCCTGTACAGCAGCTTAAAAGTGTTTAGGCCTACGTGTTATGGGTCGTATAGGTTTTATGGAAAAGATAACAAATATTTATGTTATTACACTGCAACTCACCAAATGACAATTTAGACGGCCTCTTGACAATTCACAACATCTTTTTTTTTATATCATAATTATATATTATATCAAAAGGTATCCAACACAAAATATATAATGAAAACGCAATATGCAAGTAATGAAAAAAATATGATGGTCGTGACTTTCCAGTAAAGCAAAGATAAGAGGCTAGTGTAAGTTCCAAAGAAAAACGCGTACTATCGACTAGCGAAATCTATCGTGATAGTATTGCGTCTTTGTCAGGCATCTTTGTATGTATGAATAATAACTGGTTTGGCAACATGCCCACCCAACGGCTATTTACCGAATACTGGACGAGCAAGACTGTATTTTCTGATTTTTCATGCAATTATCAGGGGCGGATCCAGGGGGGGCCTGTAACAAAGTTCGGAAAGTTAAGATAAATGTAGTGAACAGAGATTATGGGACTCCATGTGAACTTCTTCTTAAGCTATGCAATCAGTTCGCTAATAGGTCCACCAGGATAAATTTTATCATGATCTGATAGGTAGTTTTGAAAAAAA